>LUCH01017788.1:0-24801 GCA_013368495.1 Paragonimus heterotremus
TCGATTGGTTTATCGATAGTGACTATAGACCTGGGTAAAAATACAGGTTGGACTAGTTCCAACAAGACCTTTGAGCCACTGCATACTTGTAGGGTCTCCCAAGCAAACCGTATCTTTTATTATTTCACAAGCTTGACTTTGCAATGAGGTGGGGTCCCTCAAACCAACCATACTCCGCGGCGTATATGACCGGAAAGTGGCGGAAGTTATCGTTCTCCGGCCAGTTACACTATTTATCGGGTATCATATTTTGGTTCCCAAATTTTCTATCTTTCCTGTACTTCCGGATGGTACTTGCATGCTAAAGCCAAGACAATTTGCATACATCAATACTTTCAATGTCTGCACTTATCAACAAATTTGTCAGACGTCGTCTCAGGTTGGAAGATTGATGTGTGCTTTGCTGGAGAGACGAGCCTATGGTTTTGACTTCGCCATTTCCTTAGATTCACCTCTAGGTAACCGCCCGTCCGAGTGTTTCTCCATGTGTCCCTGTTGATGCTAAATTTGAATTTCGTAGTCAAGCTGGAACAGAAATCGCCCTGACCTCCAGAGTACAACAGTTTTTGCTCGAATGGATCGCAGTGAACAACAGCTTGTTAGTCTCAGTAAATAGATTACAGCCAGTTAACACCGATCAGAAGAACGTCGTGTCCACCATGTCGGCTCACGGCGAATCTGACAATAGCTGAAATCCTATAATGTCCTACGATGTCTCCTTATGATGTTTCCTTTGACCTTCTGAAACAGATTAAACATTCAGACGTTATCATACTGGCCGGCGATTTGAAGGTTTAACTTGCTCGCCTTTTTCCATAAAAGCAACGGTTGGTTAGTATGTCTAGTGACCGGGCGCAACCCACTAAGAGTGATGAAGGACTGCTGCGAATGTGCACACCTCATAATCCGTACATTTCGAGTATTGGATTCTGATACAGGAAAAGGCCTTGTATCACATGGCCTCAGCCATGGATACGAATCGAGTGCATACTGATCAGTTACGTACGATGTCAGTTTGTTGAAGACTGGCCCTTTATGCTACCCTGGCTTGCATATTGTTTTGATCCAGCTGATTATGCTGAATGCGGCGTCGGTCTTTGTGGGCATGCCGGTGTTGAATTAACTGAAAGAGAGAAGCCAAACAAAGTTCAGATACGTCCTTTGTGCATGGTGCCAGCGTGTTGTATTTTAGTTCTGTACGGTGTTTGTCCTTGCCTGGTTTGCTTTTGTAGGTCTGTGATTTGTTTGCCTCTGCAATAATCTTGCTGGTGTCAGCGTGTTGACTTCATTAGTTCGGTGTTTCTGAGCATGTGAGTAGCTATTGCAATTTGGTTGTTGATGGTTGATGTTGTTGCGTTTACGTCTGTATACGTGTGAAATCCTCTGGATTGCGGTACAGGCTCCTGAGCCAAAAGCTTTAACTGAAGGCCCTTATTGTTCTCTGCCTATATCTGTTTTCTGGTAATGTCCAGAGCACCCACAAACCACGATTACACAATATGAGGCAAACACCATACTGCATTGTCCGGAGCGCAAGATAAACCGGGTCTTCCCATCTGCTGCCTGCGGCAGAGTGGGTGGACGAAAAAACGTTACTGACAAGCCCTACCCCTTTCCCTCCCCCAATTATCCTTTCCCTCAACGTCCACCGCAGTGCGAATCCTGAAGCAGGCAATACCCACTCGCATATGAATAATACGAGGAACAGTCTGAGACGTGCCCGTGTATGCAAGACTTTGTTCGCTGGGACATGGAGTGGGCCCACGCTGCGAGATCGATGCAGCACCACAAGATGGCCAAAATGTCCAGCCCCATTGATTGCAATGTAACTGAGCCGGAATGGCGTCGGCGTAACATCTTTGATTGAGACAAGGCTTGCAGATCAACGTAGGCTCCAAGAAGCAGGTAATGGGTGTATCTTCTACTGGATAGGTTACCCGTGGAAGGTGTTTGTGAGCATGCTGTTCGTTTCGCAGTCGCCGATCGCACCAATGTTTTGATGGCGGGCGTGCAGCACAGCATCAGCTCTCGTATCCTGTTCACAGGCCTGAGACTCGGCCGAGGTGAGTGTGCCAGTGCGTGTTAGATTATGGTCCAACTAGGTGTCATACTAATGATACAAGAGACCAGTATTACGATCAGCTGTCCGCCACAATCCGGTCAGCACGAGTGAGTGACCGACTGCTTGCTTTGGGTAATTCGAGCGCCCGAATAGAGCGCCACTCGGTAGCCTCGTCGGAAGTCCCTGTGCCCTACTGCGTTGATTCAGGTAACGAGAACGTTAGCCCTCGGCTGTACTCATGTGCTGCTCACCAGCTGGCTATCGCAAACATTCTAATCTAGCTGGGTGCACGCGGCATCACGACTTTGAATCCCTTAGAAGGCAAGCACCATCATTCACCTGACTGTGTCATTATGTAACGGCACGACAATCGTAGAGTGTATCACACGAATGAAGTGCAGGGTTGAGTGCCTCACACATCATAAGCTAGTCAGGACCAACCTGGTCAGGCATGTTTGCAAGCCAGCTTATTGCAGGTCCTTCGGACAACGGCAGAAGTTGTGTGTCAGCCGGTCAGAGAACTCCGAGTTGGGGGTTGCTTCTCAACGTGCGTTTGCAGCTGGCTTATAAGATGCTCCTGTATCCACTACTCTCGAGGGTAGTTGACGGCAGCTGAAATAACAGTTCACGGCAGCAGCTACTTAAAAATTGGTAGTGATCGTCGGGACCGTCCGCACTGTTTTGACAACAACAGTACGACTACCTTCAGCTTGGTGTGACAGAATCATGTAGCGTTTGCCGCGGCTGCAATGGACCCGGGCAATAAAGACAAGAGTACCACAGTCCGGAGTACTCGCCGTCAACTTGCCAAACGTGTTCAAATAATCAGGGACGAATGATGGTGGAAAAAATGTAAGCAGATGCGGAGATACGTCGCCCGCCAACAGCGCAAGGAGTCCCACGATTCGCTTAAGGCGAGTTTCGGTTTATCCGTTCAGTCCACCAAAGCACTGGTTGACAAGAACACTGACTGTTCGTGCAGTCGGCCGAAAAGCGTCGTGAGATCCTGGCGCAAACACTTTTCTAGTCTACCAAACCGTCCTGCTAACATTGACTGGGTAACCGTGAACAGTCTACTGAAATAGGCCATCAACTTTTCACTTGTTCTCGCCTCGGATTTTCCAGAGGTACAGGAAACGATTGGACAACGTTGTGGTGAATAGGCTGCAGGCGAGGATGGTTTACCAGGTGAGCTCCCGAAGAACGGAGGATCAGAGTTTGAACACGCCTTGCTCCCGCTTGTTTACCCCGTGTGGAATGAGGAAGTAGTGTACGAGCTTCCACGAAGACGTTGAGCAACCCGTAGCAATAAACCAACGATCCCAAATGGTCAAAACAAGATTGGTTCACAAAGCCACGGTACTATCGAACAAATGATCAATGTTAATAAATAGATAACCTCAACAGTTCCGATCGACGGATCGTTTCCAGGAGAGAATTACAATTTGATGCCAACTAGGCTTAAGATGAACTATAAGCACGTGATATGACATTCCTACCCAACAGAGTTCTTTCGAGCAGTCAACGGGTTAAAAACGACAGGGACGAGCCGAGCTCCAAAATGTGATGCATGCACCACTCAAGCCAAGTACAAAAAAGCGACAAGTGCCTATTCGCACAACTGTCAATTGACGCGATAAAACAAAACATCTAGGTGAAGGCCAATTAACGGCCAGCAACAGGGGCGGTATAATATACAGGGATAAACGTTTTGGGGGAATTGGGTTGGGTCGGATTTTCACACGACTGTGGCCTAGAAATTCCATACAAGTTGTGCTCTACGATTACAGGGTGGCCATCACCTGACGTCTGTTTGGAAGCATGGGTAGCGAGCGATGTCTCGACAGCTATCGAGGCACTAGCCTGTTGATCTGCCCTGGCAAATTGCTTGCAGGAATCCTTGCGGGCCTCAAAAAGTCAGCGTTTTTTTGGCCAATGTTTCCAAAGAATAAAATGGATTTCGAACGAGTCGCAGTATGATCGACCAGTTGTTTGCTGCTCGACAACTTCGGAAGATGCTGGAAACTCAGCCACCCACTATATGTTCGCTTTGTGGATTTCGCTGTGGCCCTTGATCCCGTGTGCCGTGATGTGATATGGACGGTATTTGGTAAGCTTGCACGTCCAAGTAAGTTCATCAGTGTGATAGGAATATCGCACATGAACACGGAGAAGAGGGTAAAATAGTGTGGACCTACCTCTGATGAATTTGATGCTGTCAACGGCGTAAAGCGGGCTTGTGTCTTAGCTCCAGCTTCATTAATTTCGTGGTTGAATGTCATGTTAACAGTTGCTTTGTTGGACCCCGGCGCGGGGTCGGGGTTGGAAGTGAATAGATCGTACGGGTGGACGCCTACTGGATACTCAAAGTTTTGGTGCTCCAACCCAACCACATACCTCGGCGGTACCTATGATTATGCATGTTGGTGACGGTGTAGCATTCGAACACTGTGAAGTCGACTAACAGAGATCAACCACAACGTTTACGACTGCGGCAACCAGGTTCGGATTGGATATCAACGCAAGTGATATATTTTTGGTCAGCATTCTCCAGGAGGAAGTGATGTTCTTGGACCTGCGCCCGAAAGTCTTATCACTGGAGATGTTGTCAACAGCTGCGCAGATTTCTGTCTCTCCGGTAGTAATTTGTCGACAGACTTGTCCGCGGACTGCGAATTGCGAACTCGCGCGGGCGTCTTAAAGGACGTATGTAGAAAAGGCACATTGTGAAGGCGATCATTGAGCAGTTTGTCTACTATTCAATGGTGCCGTCTGCGCTACCTTAAGGCAAAAGAACTTGGACAGTGTCAACGGAACATGAGCCGCTTCCATTCACAATGTTTGAGACGCACTTGGGATATTCGGCGGTCGGAACTGGTACCTAACACCGTGATGCTGTGGCGAGCGGACATGAACGATGTCTAAGCACCGCTGAATCAGCTTTGTTGGCCATGTTACGTCCGGAGAACGGGCGTCACCGTATACCAAAGCTTCTGCTGTATGAGCAGGTGAAATCGGGTGAACGAAATGCTTGTCGTCAGAAACTGGGACGCCAAGATATTATCGAAGTCTACCACGGGGTAAGTTTGACTTTAAATGTTGGGATGACTCGGCATTAAGCCAGATGGTCTGGAGAAATACGATCCAGATGGGCGTCAGAATGCTAAGTGAGCATTTTCATTGCAGCCGTGAACAGAAACGCACAGTACGCTAAAGACGTATCCTCACTGAAGGAGGTGTTGAGATGACTATGTGGCGTTGTGATGTGTGAGGCTATGAATGCGCTAGACGCCACTGATTAATAGGTTCATCAAAGTACTCACCGTGTACTGCCGGCCAGGAGACAACGGATGCGCTAGGCTCAGGTAGGATACTTAATTTATATCAATTTCTCCGCCTTCTTGTTTGCTTCGACCAACAATCGCCATCGTTTGGCAATTCACCCGCTCCTCTTATACCGTAACCTGGGCCTCTGTGGTCTTCCACCTTTCCCGTTCTTTAGCTGTGTTGGTGTACCGTGTGGTTCGTGATTTGCCCATTATTAATCCACCCTTGAATTTCATTTTTTCCTCATCCCCTGCAGAGCGCACTGGCTTACATTTACGTACTGAGTCACCCGCATTAAATCTGCCATATTTTTCTTTCTAGTTTAGATCTTATTACTGGAGAGAAATAAAGGCTTCGGTTTCGTGCTAACCTATCAACCGGGAAACTAGCATCGGCCGGGTGGGCACAGAGGTCCAATTAACACACCTCCAGGTTTACGCTGGATACGGAATATATGAGTGAGAGTACAACTGGTACAGCGCAAACCAGTTCTCACGGATGGTTGCGCAGATGTCCCTCGGCTCGGCCGTGGTGACAAGCTAATCCGTAGCATATTCAAGTAGTGGTCTTGAGTAGACCCAACAAAGTGTTTGAAAAGCATGTCTATGCTAGGAAAGGTTGGTCATATCGTCCCAATAGACTTAAATCTCATTCTAGCGGCCACCTGGTGGTGATAATGGAAGGATACTCTAAGTGACAACCGAATCCCCAGGTCTTTTTGCGGTCAACTTCCGAGATATCTGTTGCAGTCAGTGCACCGTGTATTATGAATAGACTAACAGAGTTTCTTCCGAGCGACACGTGCACATTTGCTATGGTTCAGAGGGAGACCCTATTAATCCGATCGGCACCTAACACGGTGGAGGTCAATCTATAATACATCGGAGTCACAAGCAGTCGGGGTCCATGATTCGTCAGAATAATGTACGGCGTTGCTAGAAGTAAGGTTGGAAGTGTCGCTGATGTGTATATGAAACAACAGTAAAGTAAAGATGGATCGTTTCGGAAACTCAGTAGTGATCAGGAAGGGAAGGGGAGGGCCCGATCCAGTTTTTAACTTGGGAGTCCCATTACCCCGAAAGGATTTATTCCAGCGGAGAGCCTTCCCCGGGATGCCATGTGCCTTTGGCCTATGCATAAGATTTCAGTGTGGTTTACACTTGAAGGCCTGATCAAATCGAAAGAAAAAAAATCAGGGATGTAATCACTGTTTTTAGTTTCTACCAGGCTATCCGTGAACATTAACACATTGGTTGCGCATGGCTAGTCGGGAGTGAAGCCGTGCTGAATAGAAGCGTGACGATTACTTGAGGAGAATTTCTTAACAATGGCGAGTTTTAACAGACACCCTGTCACCTTCTATGGGATTGTGGAGAGGCTGACAGACTTACAACTAGAGGGTATCGATCACCTGTCCTAAGTATGAGTGTGACAGCGGCCAATTTTCATGCCTTTTGTAATGTGCCGGATCATAATGTCTGTTTGAATATATTGTTGAAGGGTACCATCAAACCAGTAACCCTTTCTTCGAGGTCCCGGGGATGTATCAACTCTGGTATCCCTGAATTATTAGGACTGATATTAAGCAAGAGATCGGGAACAACCAGCACACAAAATTCAACTGACACAAGTGGGTATTGGAGGATTTTTACCGGGAGAATCGAATGCCATTCTGGCAGAACCACTGTGAAATGCTGAATAATGTTCTCTGGAAATTTAGGCAACCATTTGGAAATGGAAGGAGGTGTCCCCCTCGGAAGATCGCGGAGAAGATGTTAAGGGCTTAGTTTTTCTCTGACAACGCATGTAACCGAGTAGAAAGTATTATTTTTATAGGTCGTTAGTGAAACTTCCGTCCAAACCTGTTAGGTGTGTTGGCGAATTTTTCGTTCGCCCCAGGCCCGGACAGTGCAAAAAGATACCAGATCCTCTGGCCTGTCGTTAGCTTCTGTTTAAAGAATAAACGAGAACTTGCGTGAAGAAGACGATGGGACCGACAAGTGAATGGAGGATTTTCATAGCTTGCGGAGAAAGGTTGTTCAGTCAGCTTAGCGCATGATAACTTGAAAAGCTGATGGCATGAATTCATCTGGTGAGATTTGAGGATTAATGTACTCGAGAATGTCCTCGGTGCACTAAAGCTCGCTTTTTGAAAGCTTACTAATGAAGTCTTTGTCAGAACCTTTTGGAGCCAATAGCAGAAAAGCCGAAAACTAGTACCAGATTGTCGTTATGATACAGTGATGGTTAGATAAACACTCCGTCTATTGAGCGAGCTACATTCTTGACAACTAGATCACCCAAGGGTGATCGCCATCCTGAACGTTACGCTGGAGGCTATTCGACATGATGTTATGGATGAATGCTAACGACGACTTCGAGAATTAGCAGTCTGACTTCTTGTGGAAACAAATAACAGGTTGGTTATAAGCGCACCGAAATCATCGCAATTATCCGTTTCACGGGATTCGCCTTGAAGGTCGTTCAAAAGGCAAAATGGTCCTTTTGGCGCGAATCCTCGATTTTTTGACATTTTTGAAATTTCAAAATCCACATTGCAGGCAAAGTACCTACAATATATCAATTGGGAACAAGGGTCGCTGATAGAATAATTGGAATACATCGAATAAGTCCCAAAATTTTTCCTTCCATTTCGCGAAAATAGCCCGTTATTGACGTTATCTCACCTTCTCAAGTTTTATAAATGGGATCATTGCAATTTTCGGGATGAAATACGTCATCCTATAGCCTAAGAATGCTTTATTTTGCGGCGTTTTGAAGATATGGTCGAAACGGGAATATGCGACCATACAATGTTGACATTGCATTTCAACAAGAACACTTACATATTTGGTGGTGAAACATGTACGACAACATTTCCAGCTTCTTTGTCTGTACGACATTTATATTGCTTCTCTTTGTTTGCCCGATTTCAGGCAGACACTGTTCGGTCAGAATGCAGTACACGTTCACACTACTAACTGGTCCACGGGATTGACTAAGACTATCAACGACGTCTGGGTAAGCATTATACGTTCACACTAGTGGCTATTCCAACCTGATTCATCTAAACGATGAATAACGTCAGGGTATACGGTATACGTTCGCACCAGTAGCTGATCCACCCGACTGGCTTAAGCTATGATCAACGTCTGGGTATCCAGTATATGTTCAAACTAGTGGCTGCTCCCTCCAAACTACTTTTACCATGAACAATTTGGAGAACGAACACATGCGGGAAGTGGTGGAAAACCTGTATTTGAGACGTTTGGAGTACATGGTGATCATCTTCTTTGATTTCATTGATTGTCATAATGATTGGAATATTTTTCTGCACCGCGACAAATACTTAATGCTCTAAACATCACAGTGTGGCTGGTTGAGCTGCAATCAGCAGGCGGCCTGATTTCATCTGTTTCCGTATATTGTTACGTGTGAAAGCCACGCGACTTCAATCTAGTAAGAAACAATGGAGTAGAGTGAATACAATTTACTTATGAAGATTCTCGAAGATTGAGTGGGACATGATATCCTTTTCTTACGCCGTTTCATAAACATCGAAGATGGAAACAACCATATGATAGCGTCATTTTCAACGATCTCTAACAGCAACGTTTCACCGACCAGTGTCTGCCTGAAATCGGGCAAACAAAGAGAAGCAATATAAATGTCGCACAGACAAAGAAGCTGGAAATGTTGTCGTACATGTTTCACCACCAAATATGTAAGTGTTCTTGTTGAAATGCAATGTCAACACTGTATGGTCGCATATTCCCGTTTCGACCATATCTTCAAAACGCCGCAAAATAAAGCATTCTTAGGCTATAGGATGACGTATTTCATCCCGAAAATTGCAATGATCCCATTTATAAAACTTGCGAAGGTGAGATAACGTCAATAACGGGCTATTTTCGCGAAATGGAAGGAAAAATTTTCACCACCAAGCCAATACTTTTGGGACTTATTCGATGTATTCCAACTATTCTATCAGCGACCCTTGTTCCCAATTGATATATTGTAGGTACTTTGCCTGCAATGTGGATTTTGAAATTTCAAAAATGTCAAAAAATCGAGGATTCGCGCCAAAAGGACCATTTTGCCTTTTGAACGACCTTCAAGGCGAATCCCGTCAAATGGTTATTTGCCGAAACCACTCATATAATTAAGATGATACCCATTGTTTGGACGAGAAACGGGCTGGAACGAGGACAAATTACCTTATCGTCGAATGCGCTACACGACGGCAAACGTTGAATTACGTCAACAGGTGTTTCGAATCACAGTGCGTCACATTCCGCTAGGTAGATAAATTTCCTTATGACGGTCGGCACCAAAATTTTCTGGATTTAGAAGAAAACAGGGCTTCTCGTTCGTCGTCGGGAAGAGTCCGTTTGGCACGGTGAGCATTGATTTCCTCGGAAAGCCAGTTTTCCGTAGAAACAAGATTGTTAGAGTTGGTTTCGTGGACCAACTAACTGATTTCAGGTAGTGTGTATAAAAGGGCCAGACAGTTAGTACACGCGTACGTAAAGGCTACTTACTGATCTGGCCATGTATAGGGAGAGACGAAAGAGTACGAGGAAGAACGTGCAAAAGCGGGCATGGTAGTGAGAAGGAAGGCAGCAGAGTTTTGCATGCCCCTTAAAGAGTGGCGGTCGTCTGACCACAACCCGAGTGTATGTGGGCGTCACTGTGAGACAATTCGTCCACTTTTGTTAGTTTGGGGTCGACCGCAGTTGTATTTCCTTCACTCTCTGAGCTATGGAAGAGTGGTTCGCAGTTCTTCACCCACGAAAATTTGGGTACCATTTCACGCTGGAAGAGAACTTCGCGATTGACCCCAGTTCACTCGAAATGAATGCGGTTACAGAGAGCCAAGTGCAAGCCTTCTTGGATGAAGTGACCCCAGCTGACTCACGGGGTCATAAAGCTTAGGAGTGAAATGATTTTCAATAGACCTACTTTGAAGTAGAACTGCCGAAGGTGCGGATGATGAACGGTAAACTGTAGCACACTTGGGAGGATGCTGATCCAGACCCGTGCACCTCCGCAAGTGTTTGGCTGTCTAAGGGGCTGGTGCAACCATCAGTCTTCATTTATACTTATCTGACAGTGGGGACAGAGACTATTTTGTCCCGGAGTTTGGGGTCGACCTTGATGTGTGACCTTGTTCTGGCAGGCTTAACGTGTTCTTGCTACTCTTGCAGACAGCGATCATGTGAGACTCACAGTATATTAACATGAGTTCATTAATGTTTACCGTTCCATCTGGCACACCATTCGTGCTCATCTTCACGAGCGAAGTCACAAGAAATCTGACTGGCCAACTGGTCACTTTGGGGCGAAGTCTGCTAACCGAAACGAATTTAGTTGAATATGAAGGGGAGGAGGTGTTCGAAATAGTTCCGATTTGTTCGCCTCGAAAGAATGTGGTTAGAAACCTTCTCCGAGTGCCTTTTTTGTCAGGTTTGCGCGGCTTCCTCAGTTTGAGCAGTGGACCGAACCACTACTTTACGAGAAACCACCACACCCAAAAAGATGACCGCTATACATTCATTCAATAAACTAAACTTTGACCTCATGCCGGATAAGGCTCTTCCGCGTCCTAGCCAGAGCCAGTCCTTCCCTGGGAATGTGCAGTGTATTGGCATCCATGGGCTCCTTGCAACTACTTTTGACCGCGTGTTGTTTCCGCTCCTTTTGGGTAGCCAGAAATCTGACGGATATGAGCCGGGATGGATTGCAACTCTTTCGGGTAGTACAGCCCGTACAATTAAATGGCCTTCACGAGGAATTGAGCAGGGCGTACTGGTCCTCCTTGAGGCCGGTACACTTGAAATGGTGCCATTGAGTACACTTCTGGCACTGCATGCCGTTCTGAACAGTCCTGAGGCAGACAAACTGGCAACAAACACTTGATGCTTCCGGATTGCCGATACTACAGGGCCTCGCATATGTAATTGTGTCACCATAAGCAGGTAAAATCGGCAAGTGTTAACGTTATCAAGTTTGATAAATAATAGAGGTAACACATGAGGCTAGGAAATAGTGAAAACTAACGAATGTTTAATCAGATAATGATCGACTAGACATATACGGCAAACACTGACGAAAGCTGCATGGATTTTGACGTTGAGAGCAACACAGAGCAATAACGACAAGACCACAATGACGTTACTGAAATTTCATTCAGAATTCGAGCTACTCGCACGTTAGAGGTGGAGTTGTCACAGAGCCATCAACAACATGAGACGAATGTTCACCAGCTTAATTTCCAACAGGAAGCGACCTATACCATCAGAGTTTCCTGTTTAACCGCTTAAGTGCCCCCCTGGATGCTTGGTGTAACGATGGCAGCGGAATATAGTGCGCCATCAAAGCTACTCTCAGACAAACTCACTGAGAGCTCAAATACTAAATCAGTCTAACTTTAACAGTCTCATGCGCACTACCGGTCCACAAGAGTCGTTTATCCGGACGAACGTTCAAGGAGCCATGTAAAATAATTGATAATACTACCGACAGTAAGGGTTATAGTACAAACAGCCCTAGTGTAAGGTTCACATTGGTACTTGATAAGAAAGCGAAAATAAAAACCTTCTGATTTACAGCCATAGAGAAATAAGATGGTCACATTTCTTCAAGGTGCCAGCCTGAAGGAAAGTTCACATAACAGGTCTCGAAAAAGGAGTAACCGGACAGTCGTCAAGCTTTTTCCTGAACACTACAGGACTGCTCGTGGTAGACAGTTCACTTAAAAGCCTACAGAAGTAATTAGCCATACTGGATGTAGACACCCCCCTGCCTTCCACCTTCAGCTCTTGCACACGGGATGGTTTACTCGAAAACCTCCTGAACGGCCGGTTGACGCCCGCCTGAGGTAAGGCTTCTCAGTGGTGCGCAAGCCTCACTAAGGTTCCACTAACATGTCTGCGTTTATTCTAGAAGAGTTTCAGCTCCATCGGACATTAGGAAACTGTGACCGAAAAATATCCCTAGGAAGTGAAATCTGCCGTCAAACAGCGAATTTAAGAGATGTTCGTGAACATCTGACAACATTTCGATGGTATCACCCAAGGATTAGAAAACTGTCTGTTTTTACGACAAAATGGGTCACCAGCGTTGAAAGGTTTGTTATCACCGACCGTTTATCGGTTTGTCCTTCACTTGGCACCAAGGTTGACAATATTATCTGTGGGCGTTATGATTTTACCTATGCGTCTTTATCTGAAGTAGCTGCCCATGTTCGATTAATAGTTAACCGTCCTGTGCTGATAAGTGTTTTATTGTGTATAAATTTGATCTTAGGTGGCGGATTATCTACAGGGATTCATCGCACTGCCCTTTCTGAACTGTACAGCTGCAACCCCCTCACCAGGTGCGCTGTTATTTCATGAACTATTCGGTTTTAGTTGTATTCACCTCAAACAACTTACTACCTCCAATGTTTAAATCGAAAAAGACTCCGTCCATCACCAGTAACTGCTGATGATCCAGTTACATCAGACAATGAGTTTTGTGTTGTTCATCCGTGCAAACGGGTCCAGGCGAAATTGATACCGAATGATGCCAAAGGCGTCACTAGCGGTGGTAAATTGTGCCACACCTCTGAAGTGACCTAACGCTCTATTTCAGACATAGACACAAAACACGAAGAGGACATCTGCTGAGGCGGAACGGAAAGCAACAAGATTGCGGTCAACCTCTTAGAATGGTGCACATAGTGAAGTACTTATAATAAATGAATTCCAACACCCATCTTATTTTCGCCTTCCTTTTCGTTGTGACTATAGGGTGCACGCAGGCTAGCTGTCGAGCATAAACGTCAGTGCGTCTCACTGTAGGTCGTGGCATTGTGACTGTAAGGTGACCTCTGGAAAGTCTATGAGGTTCCATGCACTAGGTGGTTTATGTAGTTTCATAGTTCCACCAATTCCTGGCTACCATATTGCCAAACAAGCTTAACCCCGACTACAACGGGCAGTAATTATGCAATCGGAACACACGGAGTAAGGCTCACATTATGCCTGGAAATCGCTTATCTCCGTCGTATCCACTTGCCCACAATGTAGCTGAATATCTGCTGTTCCCAGTTCCAGGTACTGCTGACTATACAACCTGACATTTAAGTCGGCTGTCAGCAACTGATTCGAGGAGTATCGAATGCGCAATTTAGGGAAAAATAATTTACAGCTTATATTGTGCACGTCCGTTATTCTTCCCTATTAAAATTTCTTAAATCAACCAAAGCCCAAAATTCAGCTACCTCGTTAACGTATTATAATGTGCAACGGAGTGGAGGCACTGAGGAAAAGCGTTTCTCTGAAGGACGATGGCCAACGGGAATTTGGAATGGTAACAAAAGCGGACAAGCATTAGCCAAAGGCCCAGTAAGTCATGCACACAACTTAAATAGTTGAAAACTCAATTAGCGTCCATCACACGACAGCAAACTGTATGACAGTACTTCTTTATCGAACTATCGCGATTCCTTAACGCCCCTGAAAAAAATGCTTAGCGCTTTAAAAGAAACTTATTTCCTACAGCAAAATGGGCATATCTTATGCAGTCTGAAATACTTCGTCAAGAACATTTTAGAATGTATCGAAATTAATATACTATCGGTTCACTCATAAGGGGATTTACTGCCCGCATATAATTTTTAGCGCAACTATGGCTTTCGTAGGCATGGGCTTGAAGATCGCGCCACGGGTCCAAATAGTCATTTTGGCGCGAATCATAATTTGTAAATATATTTTAAAGTATTGAGTACAAAAGTTCAGGTAAAGTACGTACACTTCATCAGTTGTCAGTAAACGGTATCGATTAGAAAACTGGAATACATCGAATAAATGCCGAAAGCACAAGTTTGGTGTTAATAACATTTTCCACCATTTTTCACAAAAACAATCCATTACAGGCGTTAGACTGCCTATTCGAGTGTTGCAAATGCATTCGTTGCAATTTTCAGGTAGAAGTACACTACTCCTTAACCCGAGAAAGCTGAAATTTGTGGGGTCCTGAGGATATCGTCGAAATGGAAATGTACGACCATTCAGTGGTGACACTGTAATTCAACAAGAATACCAACGTAATTCGGCTTCATATTCGATACTGAAGTTAATCTTTTTCTCCCTTTTTGCATGATTCCGGGCAGGTATTGGTCAAGGAAATCTTGTCTTAGCGAAGCAAATAGCATCATCATACATCATAACGAGTGTCATATGCCAGAACCTCAGAACCTCAAAAAATTAATCACTTCACCCAACTGCACTGCTTCTGATGTGAGAAAGTGGGCTGACGTCTATAATAAGTTGCTATCGCAGAAATTGTGGATAAGGTTTTTAACACCAAACCAGCGCTTTTGACATTTATGCGATGTATTCCAGTTTTCCCATCGATACGGGTTACCTACACTTAATGAACTGTAGGTGCTTCGTCCGAAATTTGGAACTTAATATTTTGGAAAGTATTTAAAAATAAGGATTCGCGCTAAAGCCACCATTTTCCCCTCGGCACCTCCTTCAAGTCCATTAACTACTAAGGCTATTATTGGCGAACACTCGGGACACTAATAAAATCTCAGCACGCATCACTCGTAATGAAGCTAGAACTGCGAACGTAACGCATCGATCAACTTGGGAACTAACTGTGGCTATTCACCTTTGGCGTGGCCCAATTCATGCTGAACCAGCTTGCTGTTGCCACTGCACTTCCCAGACGCCGCAGATGGAGAAGGACTGGTGCCGGCAGTTCTTAACGAGCCCCTACTCGACTGTCCTCTTCTACGGTGTAGAAGAGAATGGGGGGGCTAAAAGTTCGCATGTCGCGGTCCTGGAGGCAAATGCGGCAGTCGTATGAAAGTGCTAGCGTTGCAAATTTCGATCACCTCAGGACGTGAACGCGTGCACGAAAAACTAAGAGATAGGTTTAGATGCACGTGCAAGTGGCACAGTTACTTGGCACATGTCGGGGCGCGGGTTGCGGAGGAGCATTGAATGTTCCTCAGTCCTTTCAAAATAGGCAGGCTTCAGGCGGTCGATGTTGACTGTGTCCCGAATACTCTGGCACTCGAATACGTAGAAGCGGTCTTTCCGCGGTGTAATCGTGGAGGTCTTTAGGAACAAAAGCCTTGCGGCCCTGTTCACGTGTGTCCACGACGTGGAGGAAGTGCATATACGAAACAAGTTGCCTGGCATAGAGAGCATCGTACCGGAGTGCGACTGTGGCGGACGAGAAGTAATCACCGGGGGACAGGGCGGTTGACCGTAGGGGAGTTTGGCGCTGGAAACGTGGAGGTCGGCCCTGAGGACTGCGCGGATGCTGGAGGAGACAATTGGTAGAGCCTCTGTTCGGCGGATTGCATCGACGGCGGCGCGAGATGCTTTTAGTTGTCGGTTAATGCGTTCGTCCATGCCGTCGGCAGACGGGTGGTATGCAGTAGTACTTCTGCAGTGACATCAAAGCGCGTTCAGCGTTTCCGCAAAAGAACCTCTTCCAAACTGAGGGCCGTGGTCAGTTGTTATCGTGGAAAGGCAACCGTGAGGTGTTACCTAACGGTGTGTTACAGTCGGGTATAGGGAGGGCCACTGGCCATCATGTGAAACGGTCTACCGTCGTCAGTATGTAGGTTGTGCCATTGGAAGGTGGCGAAGAACCCATACCATCGATGTGAAGGTGCGCGAATCGTGAGGTAACCGAATTATATCGGTCAATCGGGGCTAGCATGTGACGATAACCCTCAGCTTGTTGACAAGCTAGGCAAGATCGTGTCCATTTGCGAGGATCCTTTTGCGGAACGGGCTAGACGTACCTATCGGAAATAAGTTTGGCCGTGGCCCGGACGCCAGGCTGGACATTGTTATTCGGCGTGTCGAAAACGCGACGCTGTACGGTTAAGGTTTCGACTGGACCAAGGTGTCAAGCGAAAGTATCGTATAAAATCGTTCCGGGAGCTGTCGGTGACTGAAGTTATGCGAGACACAATGGCGAATGCTGGCAAAAATCGCTGAGACCGTTCTCCGCACGTTGTGCGTCTGCAATAGTAGACATGTAGATGGAGTCATGGCCAACAATTGCTAATACGTGCGGCGGAGAATCAGCCACGACATTGTCACTGTCAGAGACTTGTCGTACGTCTGTCAAAAATTGCGTAAGAAAATCCGGGTGGCGCACTTCGTGGTGTGAGTGACGCTCGGAAAGGTTACAGAAGGCATACCCCCACGGTTTGTGATCGGCGAAAATCACAAACCGACGATCTTCGAGAGCGTACCTGAATTGACGAACGGCCGAGTAGAGACCTAGAACATCACTAAACCTGCTGTACCTAGTTTCCGCGAGTAATGAGCGTCCAGAGAAAAATGAAAGCGGTCTCCGGGTTCCAAAGATGAACCGTTGGAGTACGGCACCAATAGCTGTGTTGGACGCTTCTACGACTATATCTGTAGTGGTGTCTACGCCGAAAACGTGCTGCATCACTGCAGCAACCAGTGCGTCTTTGGCGCGCTCGAAGGGGTCAACGACTGCTTCTGACAACGCGACGTTGCCGTTGGAACGATTGTGGAATAAGTCGTTCGGAGGTTGCTTGAGGTGCGCTCAGTACTGGATAAGACGGCGGTAACAGTTGACCATGCCGTTAAAACTATGAACTGCAGCGGGCATTGTAGGGCGGTGAAAGTCGTGATTTGCTTGCAACCTATCGGCCAGCGGCCGAATGCTGTGATGGTCGACATGATGACCTAAGAACTCAGCTGCTGATTGACAGAAAAGTATTTATCCGCGTTGGCAGTGACGTTATGCGCTGCGAGTCGTTTGAAGAGCAATCACAGATGGATCTCGTGCTGTTCTTCGGAGCAAATTGTCACCAAGCGGTCGTTGATATACGGATGGGCGAAGTCCAAACCTCTTGTGACAGCTGATAAATCGCTGGAAAGTTTGAGCTGCGTACCGGAGACCAAACGGCGTGCGCAAAAGTTCGGGCAAGCCGACTGATGTAATCACGGCTGTTTGGGAGACACCGTCCGCGGTGATTGAAATCTGGTTGTAAGGGCGAACCAGATCGAGCTTCCAAGCACGCGGGTACTTTTCAGGCTAACTGTGGTGTCTTGAATATGCGGAGTGGGGCACCTATCCGCTACTGTAGCGTTTTGAATGCGCGATAATCTCCACATTGACGCTAGCCTTCTGGCTGTCAGCAACACATGGAGAGACGAGGCCTAGGGGCTATCCGACGGGCGAACGATGCCAAACTCGAGCATGTGTCCGAACTCAGAGCGCGCCTTCTTCCTTTTACCCAGTGATAAACGGCGGGCTTTACCGAACACCGGCGAGCCAGTTGCGGCATTGTGCCGCTGCGTTACACCAGTTATCGGCGGCGGCGAGTTAGGCTGCTTGAAAACGGCGGGGATGTATTCAACAAGGGAGGCATAAGCATTCGTGATGACAGGACGGTACACGGGACTGCTTAAAACTGCGTCGGTCGACGTTCAGTTAATAGACAAGTTTGTCTCGCGATCGGCTAGCCGACGGTTTCGGGTGTCGTCTAGTTGGTCGAAGTGCTCGAGAAAATCGATACCAACGATTAGCATTTGGACATCCGCCACGGTGAAAAACCAACGGAAAGTGCGGCGAAGGCCTGAATTCAATGTACGTGAACGCTGGCTATAGACGGTAGTAGACTTACCATTTGTTGTACGTAAGGTTGACTGCGCCTGCACAAGTTGTTCGCGAGAATCCGGTGGGAGCACGTTAACCCCTGCACCAGTGTCGATGACGTAGCGAACTCTCGATTTACGGTCTCCACTGAAGAACATGCGATTTATGGAGCCAATAACGTCGGTCCCCTCGACGTGCTGGCCAGCTGGTTTCCCTGATCCCCTCTGGAGAAGGAATAAGGATTGCGACAGAAGCCAACACGGTGACTGAACTGCCGGTGGTACCAGCAGTGGTCGGGGTTGACACTCCCTTTGGGCATATGTCGTCTCCCAGGACACGACCGGGAAGCTTTCCGGATGGACTTAATTATAGTCTAATGTGGGCGCGAACTATGAGCGCTGAGTGCCTGGATCTGCCATATGAGCTCGTTCGCACGGTCGGTCAGGATTGCCAGTGACTGCGGCGCTGGCGCGGATACTTGGGAGACCCCTTTCCCGTACGTCTCACAGAAGCGGTCGGCAGTGTCGGCCCGCTGCGACAGGGCCGCTCGAGGGCTGTGCGGAGCATGTTTAGCATATCTCTAGACATACTCTGGATTCATTTTTCCTTCCAGACCTACTCCCTCAGCTGAGTTGAGCCTGCAACGCTTTGCAGGAGGCGTAGGAGCTGTGAAGGCTGCTGGTTGCCTGGCTTGGTAGCACTCGGCATCTGGGTGATGAGTTGACGGTCCGAGGGGCCAATGTGCTTGATAATGACCCGTTTAAGCTGTTCGTGCGGCTAAATTGAGTTCGGCGGCTGCCATATATGCCCGCGAAAAATTGACGAATATGCGGGCTCACCAGTTTCAGTGCGTACATGCGCCAACTTAACGTTTTCGTAGTTATACGCAACGACAATCAAATCGGAAATAAAAATACCAATAGTTTTGGGAGACCGAAAGTATATTATATGGGAATTATAATGTCTCGGTCAGCGCTAAACGATGCCGACACGCAAATGTAGCCAGAGAGATTGGGGATCCGACCATCGAGCGCGCCAGCAAGCCGGAAGGTTGTGTATGGGGCCCTTGGCGCGCATAGGGGACAAGCATGCAAACAAACAAACGTGATCGCATGCAGCAAGTGAACGGCAGACAAAGGTCCTCAAAATCTTATGTACGGTATGAACAAAGATTTTAAAAGGAATTTTACACACCGTGCAGCAGGCGGTCGGGGGTTATCCCCAGGTCACTACAACGCATTCAAGTGAAGCATGCTGACTACTTCATCCTGGGTGTCCCAACGCGCGATACCAAATTACTGCATGCAAACACTCGGATACGTTGGCTTGTGAGTGAAGTCTATACTGCTGGCCCATCTCGAGAGCAGACACAGTGACAGCCCTACTACTCCCGATAAACTACCTGCGGAAGGTGTGGAAGCCTCCAGGCTAGGTGTTTTTAAACAGGAAATACGGAACCGTTGGAGTAACCTAGTTTCTATTTTGCGTTGATCTGAAATGTTGGATTATATCCATTATCCACGAGTTATTTCCATTTTCCCTCCGCCTTTCCTGGTCACTACTCAAAAGGGCTGCATAGGCAGGACACTCAATCTGGTGAACTGCCAGTTTGGATCACAGGACTTGAGGGTAGTAGCTGGCTGGTGTCCAGTTTCTCGCACCAGTGAGCTCGGATGATCTCACCGTGCTGTGATAAATGAGGGAGAAAACTTCCTTTCAACAGTGTTTTGAACTCTTCAGTGGTAGGTGGAACACAGTATATTTTTGAGAGCAGCGATAGTATCCTTGATCAAATCATCATCAGGACTATGTCAGCGATCTTTCGGAAGACGAAGGTGGAATGATGAATGGAAGAGGTATTAGAATCGTCGTCAGCAATCATGGTACACTCGTATTTGTAGACAAGATCGAAGCCAATGCTGGTGCTACCATATCTCCATCAGACACTTGGATGACAGAACAAAGATAACTACCTGGTTGTGACAAAAGAACAGCTGAGAGAAAATAACCAACAAGTAAGTCCTACGCAACTTGTCTATACTGGTAATAAAGAGGAGGGAAGAAACATAACAAAGATGCGGACGGAGGAAAGGGAGAGGGTTGTCATCAGGTTAAGTAGATCCTGGTTACCTTATCATCACTCCGTATCCGGAATTAATGCCGACCAACAAGCATCAAGCTTGCGCCTAAAATCGTTAACCGTGTTGGCCAACACTACTCCGGACTGTTATTCGTTCCAACTGTTCGCTATTCCATATGGGAAAAAGTTGGCCCGGATTCGGGTCTTGGCACTTTCCTTCACAATCCTCAACTCGCGCCCTCTAAGCGATGAATTTTCTTTGCGAGTAAACAGTTGCTCCCCTGTCTCAGATAATCCACTCGAAATCTTAAAGACTTCTATATTCTCCCCTTTTTCGTCTTCTTCCTAAGGAGGAGAGATTAAGGCGCTTAAGTTTGCTTGAGTAGTCCAGACCCCGAAATTCAGCGAAAAACTTCGTAAACCTACGCTGCATCTTTTCTATGACCTTAGCATCCTTGACCAAATAAGGACGCCAAGCCTGTACACATTGCTCTAGATGTGGTCAGAAGTAAGCCTCATACAGAGGCACAAGGACGTTGGGTCTCCTTGAGGCCATCGTCTTCTTCAGTTGGTAGAGTGCCCGATTCGCTTTACGGGCTGCAGACATACACTGAATTGACACCTTGATGGCTCCAGTGACCTGTATTTTTAGATCCCTCATCTCAGTAATTTTTGGAAGAGCACCTGTTTCCAAGACCCTCCTATCCACCTGAGCGAGTCCTCGGTCCCAACACCCGTAAGTTCTCTACTTTTTGCGAAATTTAACGGGATTTCCCAGTCAACTGTCCACTGGTGAACTTCATAGGGGTCTTGCTGCATCGAAGACTCACTCAGATGTCCCACGAGTTCAACATTATCTGCGAACCTGTAGCAGGGACTGCTGATCCCTTCCGCCAAATCATTCATTTATATCAGGAACAACAGAGGACTTCAAACGGACCCTTGTGGAACACCACTGGTGGCATGTGCAGTGTGTGACTTGGAGCCATCCAGTTGCACATAGAAACCCCTATGATACCGGAACGCCCTCACCCACGCTAGGACACCAGGAGATACGTTAAATACCTCCAATTTTAAAATTGGAGGCCTGTGGTTTACGGAGTCGAAGGCCTTCGTAAAATCTGAATAACAGACCTCAACATAATCTCCCTTTTCAAGCCGTAGGATAATCTCATTTAAGAAAGCCAGTAAGTAAGAAGGACAAGATTTCTCACTTACAGAGCCATGTTATTGAACCGCCACTAGTCTATACTTGGTGACATGTTGCGCTGTCTTTTCCCTTAAGACCCGTTCAAACACTTTCAGAACAACTGACGTAAGGCTTAAGGGCCTGTAGTTTTAGGCCTCTTCCTTGTTGCCCCCTTTGTGTATCAGTGTGACAACGGCTACCTTCCAATCCGCGGGAAGCTTGGCTTCACCTGGAGTTTTGTCAAATGAACCAGCCAAAGGAATAGCCAACACCTCCGCAAGTGGCCTTAGAATTAAGGGTGAATGTCATTTGGGCCCGCTGCCTTCGCAACAAACAGCTTAGCCAACTGACCATGCTCCTGTCCTGCAGTGACTACCACCTCCTCTATAATGGACACTTCAGGCGTGAAGTCAACGTGCGGTGATCTGCCACCATCCTTTGTGTAGAATCCCGCAAAGAACCGGAGCAACGCTTGGGCTTTCTCTTCACTTGTGTATGCGTTCTCACCTTGTTCGTTCCTGATACACCCAACGGACACTCTGATGGAGACTTTGGGCTAGACATAATTATAACACGCCCTCGGGTTTTGCTTGGCTGGTTGACCTAAGTTCTCCTCATATGCAAGTCGGCACTCCCGCTGAACCTGGTTTGCCCTGCGCAGCGTCCGTCTATATTTTACATAGCGCCTATAGCCGTCTGTACGTTTGAATCTCTCTCAGGCCTTACGCTTAATGGGTTGAGGTTTGCTGGATCTGCGCTTCCACCACGGTGGTTTCCCGCGTCGGATAACCCTCCGAAGTGGGGAAAAAGTAATAGCCAATTCCAGTAAATTGGTTTTGAGCTTGGTTTGGAGAATCTCAACATCTTCATACTGCCCATGTTCTGGCCACACTTTTAATTCCCCCTTCCTGATCATCTGGTCAATGTTGATTCCCCTGTATGCCCGACGACACATATCTGGAGTTTAAAAGTCAATAACATGAATGTCGCCCCAATGAACCCATGATAATTTCTACCGGCAGGAGGTCCGACCTCGAGGTTGACTATTTCATTCGGATTTCTGGTTATCACCAGGTCCAACAAAGCTGCTGTCTGGCCAGGTCTCCATCGGGTGTGGTGATTTACGTGTTGAACCAAGGCCCTGGTGTTTAGGAATTTAAATAGGGATACATCGAACGACCTTTCCGGTGCATGCTCCTCTGTCCAGCAACTTCGGGTGCGTTGACGTCCCCAAGAAAAATTATCTGCTGTCGGCATGCATGATCACCCAGTACTGCCAGCAGTTCATTATCCTCGGATTCTATCCCCAGAGGACTCCTATAGACACAGGCTACCAAAAGTATCACGTTCAGCAGTTTCACGAAACGAAACACCACTTGCGTGTTGGGCGTTATAGGTGCCTTCTCATATCGTTGTTTGTGATTTTGGGCCACTAGAAGCAAGGGCCCTCTTTCAGTCCTTCCATCTGGTCGATCCACTCGGTATATACAATATCCGGGTGGATAGAGGCTTTCAATGCTAACCTCCGGCTTCAGCCACGACTCAGTAATCGCCATGAAATCCGCATTTGTGGTGACCGCTCGGAGTTCTCCCCAAATGTTTCCTACGCTGCAAGCGTTAGTGCAGACAACAAATAGTCTGCCTTCACCTACTCTCCGCGAGGTTAACTTGAGGTTGTGAGAAGAGGTGGGCTGGGACACTACCTCCCAGGGCCTACCCCACTTTTCGGGGTATTAGAAACTAACTGTTTCGGATTAGACCAGCGCTCCGAGGTAACGCCTACTGTACCCTGCTCTAATTTGCGTGCCTTTGATGGGACTTTGTGTCCACTCTCTACGAAAGTGTTGGGTGGACGCGACAGTGTGTTAACTCTGACGGAAGACTCATGGAGACCGCATCCGTTTGGGGCGTACGTGAAGATTTTCTTGACGCGCAGCCTTGGTGAGGGTGGAGCTTTAGTTGGCTGTCCCGTTGGAAACACTACACCCCTCCTCGCCTTAGATAAGTTATCTGGGGTCACTACAATCCATCCCTTCGTGGAGTCTTTGATGGTTCCTGCAGATGACAGGAAACTGCCTCTATGTCAAGGGTCAGCAAACTAAACCAACTAAGGTCCAGGTTTGCGAATATTTGAGTCGGTTTTCTGCCATTTCCCCAACCTCAGAACCCTTTTACTCCCCACGCGTCCTGAGATGTTTACGGTTCGCAACAGGTTGACCACATGGTATCGCACGACATGCTTCCGTTGTCGGCCTCCCTTAATTTTACGGTTCAGGTACTCCGTGAATAACCACGTTTCGCCCTCTACCGATGACTACCTCGCTAGCCTTTTCCAAGTGTGCGATGGGTCTGTCCACGAAGCATCTACTCTCCTGTAGTGACTTAAAGATCCCTGCCTTTTCATCATATCTGTGCTGAAGAGCTGTCAAAGCATCCAGTACATTTACCCGCTTTTTACCTACCGCCATGGTGGCGAGGGAATGCTTTACTCTTTCTCCCCGGTATTTTGGGACCAGTTTTAACCCTTCCCCCGCCTTAACATTTTTCGTCCCGAGATGTCCCTGAAGCTCTCCCCCGGCTTCATCAGCCTCCACTTGAACATATCATCTCGGGACGCCAGCGACAAGTGGCGCATGATCCTTCACTTGTCTTTCAGCTTGTTTATGCTCGTGTTGACCGCTACTAGGCGACCCGCCGTTCTTTTTTTCTAGACTTAAACTGTTCTCTGGGACTAGCCGTGTTGAGACAAACCGGCCTAGACTGTTACGCTCCAGGGTACAAACTATGCAAGCGAGACATACCCATCTCATAATCAAGTGTTCCGCATATAGCATGCAAGCACATTCTTCTAGTTCACTGCATCCCGAGTGAAGCCAAACGTTGCACGTGTTACAGCAGATACCAGTTTCCTCCACTTCAAGAGGGCAGCTGTGGCTACCGCACAAAGGCTTGTTTAACTGGGACCCAATCGTGCCATTATCAGTAACTTTGCGGGATGATCTGGTGATCCTAGGCATTTCAGTGATTTCAGCGATTTGTTCACGGGTTCGAGGTTGGAGGCCCAAGTCACCCAAATTCAGTCAATTTGTCCGTTTCGATGCCAGTGGTTTTCCGTTGACCTAAAAGGCGGTCGTTGCAAACAGGGTGTAGCGCCGCTCTAGGGGTTTAAGGAGAATACCGAGAACAGAGTAAAATACTAATCTAGCAGAACAGAATAAAATACTAATCCAACAACTTCTTAAATAAGTGAGAATCTAAAAACACTTTGAAGCAGTCCCCAGAAGAGCAGCTAACAACCTCCAATGGGAGGTGGTTCCAGTGGTTGATAACCCTGTTAGAGAAGAACTGTTGCCTAAGAAAGGTCCGGGGTCGAAGCTTATGCAGCTTCTTGTCGTCACCCCTTCGACTGTTATCAGCTACTGTGACAAAGAACTAGTGCCCCAGTCCTGTACTGAAGAAGTGCGTAAGGATTTAGTAGCCTCGGAGTCT
>LUCH01017789.1:0-24367 GCA_013368495.1 Paragonimus heterotremus
CACGTCTCGCCTGTTGGTCCGATCCGGTCGAGCGATGACTCATCCGGTCGCCCACGCCGTCCTCCATCCACTCGCGGTGGGTTTTTGAACGCACCTCCCCCCTGTGCTGAGGTATTCTACCGAGAGTTGGAATGCCCGCACCACCTGCCTGACAGTCCACCACACACACAAAGATTCGCAGCACGAGCGTCATTGACATTTATTCTTCGTCCTATTGGACAATGTCCCCGAGCAATGTATTCATTGTCCTTCAGACCTCATCCAGGACGTCAGAAACTCCTTACTGAAGCAAGCTTCAGTGTGAATGTCTTGATATCTTGAACCCAAGTCATACGTTGGCCACCAGGCTGCCGCTTCCAGCCTAACACTCCACTCACGAACAAGGCATGATGTAGTAGGATGTGGTCAAGACAACGAATTCTGTTAAACGAGATCACCGTCTTCAGAGGTCGACAGAATCTATTCGTCCCGAAGACTCACCGGTGAACTTCGTCGCTGCTGTCACTCTGTTCTCAGTACAGGTATCGCATGCTTCGAAAAAACCGATGGTCGAAGACGGATACCCTGTGAACATCCTCTGCGCCAGTGGACCGGATTTCGTAACCGTGTAATAGGACAGTACTTATGGTGGCATTCTACACTCGGACTTTCACATAAAGACTAAGGTCATGCTGACGCCACGAACGGCGTTAGTTGGTAACCGTCATACAACTCTTAACAATATGATTTGTGATCTCATCACATTCCACCGTCGCCGATACAACTTTCAAGATACATGAATTTCAAACCTACCTCCAACGGTGAGAGAAAGCACAGAGTCCTTGCAATCTTGCAACAGCACATTGCACTTAGAGGATATAAAGGGCCATACCAAACTGACGAACTGAAGCCTCTAGTCTGCTTAACGTATTCTGGGCTCCTGTGAGCCCACGTTTCTTGAATACTTTATATCTCGAAGTCGAATGGGTGAGTGCACTCCCACACCATCATATTCGCAGTATGTCAGGGTACCCTTTAGGGTCCCATCTACTGCAAAGTTGAGTAGGAAAGGAGAGGCGGGGAAACTTTATCGTACTTCAGTTGAGACGCTAACGGTCGGCGATACGTTGTCCTAAACTCTAACCCAGCCCAATGTCGGACACTAAGTCATCTTCAGGATGTTCACACATTTCTCCAGCACACCTTTCCCCGATAGACAATCTTAGACTGCAATTCTGTTAACTGAGTCAAAAGCCCTTCCGATGTCTAAAAAGACAATAATTACCGGCTTCCTGTATAAATAGCGGAGTTCAAGCGTCTGGCGGAGTGTGAAGCTATCAGTTTAGCCACGGTCAAAGCGAAACTCAACTTGCTCTTTAGGGTGTGCTTTTCAAACGTTTTGCGTATTTTGCGGGGTACAATGGCTGCAACCACCATTGACTCAGTAGAAATCAGGCTAATCCCTTTGTGGTCCCGACATGAAGTGCGCACATCTTTTTTAAAATATAGGATGACGCTAGCCAAACACTATTCATTTGGAACGACCTGACCGATCCAGAGCTTCTGGAGTAGAACCCTCAGCTCTTTAACTGAGACTGAACCTCCATCTACAAAAGGAAAGAAGGAAGTTCGTCTGGGCCGGGCGCCTAGTGACATATCAGAAACTTGATCTCAAGCGAGACTTCTGTCACCGAGAGCGGAGGAAAATCAACAGACCAGTGGGCATAGGCAGAACTAAAGAGCCGGCAGTACCACGCTTGTACATTGAATGCCACGTGTGTGCCTAATGTGTTTAGACTTTGTTAGTGTGATTCCGATTACAACGCTCCTGAGGAAGGACCCCCGATGTGGTTGAAACCTAGAGTATTACAACCTGCTCATAACGCTGTGTTATTCTCAATCCAGTTATGAATAACATGTTAAACACGACGCTCAAGCTGTTTGACTTCATTCATACAAAATTTGATGTGGATATCTTATAAGTGTTTTGATGTCGTCTGGTGAGTGGGGTTTCAGTTTAAAAGCAAGCGTATTCTGGTAAGTGTAGAGAGCTAGTGTCTGCTAATTTAGGTACGTCGATTTGTATTTGACGACAAACTGACCTCCAACCAAAAGCATAATGAACTTGGCACGTTACAGTGCATGATCGAAATTCACACAGATGCTCTAGGTTGACTGGCAGCCCCGGAAATAACCACACCACCGATAGCTAACGGTATATAATCAATCTTTGTCTACGAGTGACTCGGCGATGAAGGTCGGCCAGTGGCGCATAGACCTCTAGAACGCCCAAACTTAATGATTGCCAGAAATGAACCGGTATCTGCACAGAGCTGCAGCAAACGTTAATCGTTGTCTGTTCGACGTAGGAGTTTTGCCCACCTAAGTCACGTTTATCAGCGCTTAGCCTACCTGCTTGAGCGTTCACTGTCTGTGCGTCGCGCAGTGTGCGAGGTTAGGCTGATGATAAAGATCGTCACTGACTGCCTCCTAACTACAGTCTGTGAGGGGCATATGCAGCAACAACACTTCTTAGTAGTTGCATGTAACCAGATGCATACGTTATTTCGTTCTGATGATGGGCAATAAACTTGGTTTTCTGAAAGGTTGTTCTATTTATCGCGCTAACACTTCGGTTTCTTTTCGCAGTAGTCATGAAATACATGCTCTCACGTCATGTTATTCTGTAGAGGAAGCTAGTGAATGGTTTATTTTAGCAGTAAGAAGGACGATGAGGGATTTAAGTTATGGAGGTAAGCGTCAGCAACTAGTATGGCAATAATCCTACTGTGAACAATAGATTAGTTTGGTAGAGATAAAACAATGCCCATCGCTGGAAACTTTAGGGCAGTTCGATGCGCGACGCCGATACACAGGTGCAATGCCTGATATTCGTGTACCGTCTTGTCCTAATACGGATAATCGGATCCACGTTTTCCAGAGTTTGAGACGGTGATCTACTGCGTCGGGATGCACAGTGCACGGTAGTATTCCAGTTATTAGTTGTGCTAAGGGAGCGATAATGATCCATAATGGGGAACATTTCAGTAGGTGATAGTGTCTACTGTGAAGAAGGCCATTGCGTAAAGGGGGCATTTCATTAGCATTCCTGCAGTTTCTCACTTTAGACTGGCCGAAGTCTCATGATTTAAAGATCAACCCCGAAGCTAATAGTAACTGGTATGGAGATTTTGGTGGTAGACTATGGCGTACTTTCATTCATTGGCTGAAGATTATGGCCCGAAGAGGGCGCAGGGTTATTGAGAAGTTCCGACAGCATTCCAACCTCTAGTGAGTACTGTTATTGGAGAGTCGCATAAACACTTGCATGTTTCAAGATATCCGCACCAAATTTAGTACGAATAAAGTCAAACAGTTTGAACGTCGTGTTTGACATGTTATTGATAAATGGATTAAGAATAACACAACGTTATGAGCAAGTTGTATTATTCTCAATCCATTTGCCACCTACATGTTCCCTTTTTACTCTGGTCATTGGTTCTGCAGCTCAATCCATCGTTCACCGAACTTGTTATGGTCATTCTGACAAACTACATTGAAGAAGTATTGATTGAGATTAGTAATATTCTGTTTAGATAATTCATCGGTTGCTAAGTTCTCAACCTATTAGTCAACGCTTACCCGTTTTGTTCAACTGAATTCTCAGCTTTTGAGTTGACCGAGTTGAACCAAAAAATGTGACAAACTACTAACGACCTATAGAAACTTGGAAGCATTTGGCAACAACTGAATGTCATCGACACGTTTCGTAGCAACTTTCGCATTCAAGCTGGTTTCGGCTAGTTTGATCTAGATACAAGTACTTGGTTCGAATTTTGTGTCCACTAGTTCTTATCAGTTGTGCATATTCTCATCTTGGCCAGACTTCGTACTTCGGCCTCGTGATTCTGAGGGGAACGCTCTGGCCACTGCTCCATAACCTCTTAATTGGCATTACTGAATTAACACATCTGAATGTTCGTGCAATTAGTGTTCACGTTTCTCGATCGCAACTACACTACTGAGGTGACTTGCACAATGTTACCAGACAATTCGCCAGACCCCGTTTTCGTAAATGACTTTTCGCTTAACTCAGCTGTGTGATAAGTCTGTTTACCTGAAAAATACGTATTCGCCGACAAGTTTACAGCATTGTAGACAGTATGCGTCAGATTCACGATTAGAAACCGTATAAAACAGTGTGCCTCCCCACAGTACTTTGATGCGGTCTATGTTAGCCTCCTTCTCGGAAGGTTTGGTTTGTCTCTCCGTCGGTTTGTTGTGCTTGGGCCTTGAGACCAGTGCTGACTAACCGAGTGGCTACAGGTAACCACGGGATCATGGCTCCTTTCCTCACTACTGTCTTGTGTTTCGAAGACGCGAGTGATCCCAAGCGTCTCTTTTTGGCGTGGAATATCTGACAGCATCTTGCTCACTGATGATAATGATAATACATTATTTTTTCACGTTATTTTATCACATACCGTGCTTCTCCTGGGGCAGTTTATATCTACATAGCTTGTCTTAGTAGAGGTATACGCAGACTTGTTCCTACGTGTAAGGGAACAAAAATGCATGAATCCTACCATTTTAACTAATAATGAGCACACTTCGACAACGTTTCAACATTGCAACTCGTGCGCTGAACTACTTCATCGTTTTTCCTCGGTAACAGACTACGCGATTACGATCCTCCAGATCCACCGGGATATTTCGACCAGTATGTGTGGCCTTCTTACACAAAAATATTGAACAACCTTTCGAAGATAGATGATAACGTTGGTGAGTCAAGTTTTTATAATTGATAAAAAATAGGCCTTGTTTTGCTTAATCCCTATTGCCACGCAGTATTGTTGGCTTACATTATGGAGCGTCTTCCATTCCGTTTGATCGGCCCCTTTTTGTATCGTGTATGGTGCGTTACATAGGAGTAATGTGTATGAAAGCCCTAGCTAGGTATATATACACATTGATCCGTATTATACCTTCGATCTGACTATTTACACAGATTGGGTATTTTTTATTCGTTTCAGTTTCTATCGATGCCAGTACTATCTCACCTAGCGAACTGTTGGATCAAGTGATCGAAAAAACAGTGGTACACGAAGGTACCTAAACTTTCGTTCCATGTTGTACCACTCTCTCAACCTTACACAATTCAGATAAACCGTTATTGTCAAGTTCTGTTTGACTTTCGTTCAATTCTGAATTGGGCTTCGATACCAAACTAGTCAAATAAAACTGGAAAGAGATACAGTGAGTGCTTTTTAGTTAACAAGAAGCAGAATTCATTGACCACACGTTCCGAATCACTGTATTCTGATCATGCGATAGTATGGAAACTCTAGGTTTGTACACTCCTGCCGTAATGTTTGACCGTTAAGCACAATGCTTATAGTAAAGTACTCAACAAGGTGGTTTGCAATACTCAGTTTGCACGGACCCGACGTGTTCATTTGACATTACCATGACATATCACCCTCAGTGTGACTTGTTGCACATTTACGTCTGAGTAACTATTCACACAAAGTAGTTAAAACAAGTTCCTGTTGCTGTGGACATTTCGGTAAAATTCGGTCATGATCGTTGATGAGTATCGGTTGTTCATTTAATTCGCATCCTTCACACGTTCTCGTAAGTGATCTTCATTCGAGTCAATACACAGTTCGATCCCCATTCAGGCTGGCCCTACGTGATGGGTTCAAACAAGGATGACACCGATCGCGGGATATCGGTTTGACGATGAACATCAAGAAGCATCACAAACAATACTACCGAATATGGCATGCTGCCCGGAAACTATCAAAACAACTAACGATCGACTAAAGAGACAGGACTGCACCTCAAGAAGTTGGATGATTGCCATGGGCATTCCTATAATACAAGAAGACGGTGGTTCAGTCCATCTATGAACTACTGGAGGTGGCCTGTTTTGAGCGCGCCATTACTCATCAATAAATGGCCGGAGATTTGGTTGATTTAAACTGAACAACACTCGCTGTGATCACAGCTTTCAAAGTAAATGTTGAAACGCTCCTGGCGACTTTAGTGCTCCACTCAATAACGCGCTATCGACAATCTCAATAACGCTGATTCAAACGGTCGGGCTAATAAGATCATCTTTTGGTTCCGAGAAAACATCAGAAGACGTGGTCGGAAGTAACGCAATAGTATTGACAAAATGAGTGTGAATTAATCAGACACACAAGTTATCTCGTAGAAAAGATGTCCAAAACAAAGCAACCGGAAACGACTCAGTAAAATGTCAACCACTCAAGGAGAAATGAGCCCATTAAAACAACCACGTTTAGGTGAAGGTGAGAGCGTGCCAAACAGCACCAAGCGAAGAACCTTTGATAAATACTCAATGATAATTGCAAAAAAATAGGCTCATCCGCTTTGTACAGTTATGGTGCAGAATTCATCATAGTGGTTCACTGCACGTCGCGGTGGGCAAAAAAAGCATTTGGGAGTGACTCATTACAAGCAAGTCAAACGTACTTTAACAAACCCAACGTTGCATTGGACGTGGAACCACGAACTTCAACTTCAGCATTAAAGTTACGTGAAACCGAAGTTTCCGAACTGACCGAGAAATCTTTGTCAATTACTTTTTCTCTTGAGACGATGGAGCATCTTGATCAGTACTCACAAACGAATGTAGTGTAGTGTGTAGTTATGACGCGAGGTCAGTGGTAGGTTAGCTAATATGGTTGCATCATGAAAACATGGACCGGATCTCGAATCTTGAACGTAACAACGACGTCCACCGCTCGTGTATCGTTACAGAGGCTAAACTCGGGTCTAGCATTTCTTTTCGAAAGAGGTTTCCCAGGTCTACATGAGTGAGGCTTTGACTAAATGTGACTGTTCAGTTTAGATACACCGCCAGTTGTTGGTACCAAAATGATAAATACTCCAAAGGTTGGGCTGCAGGTGGTTTTGAAATCGAATAAACAAAAGAAGATAACACTTAAGGATGAGCGAAAAGTTGCAACTGAATGAACGACCGATGCCCGTCAAAGGAGAAGTTAAACGATGTTTACTGATGATACGCCTTCTGGGAAATTGGCCACTCAGTTAGACCATGCCTATGCTAGTCAATGATCCATACAAAATGGGTCCGTGTGAGCCGAATGCAGCAAACCACAATGTCCGATTATTTGCTCAACAGTGTACATACTCAGGTTCTTGAAGTTTATTCCGTTGACCTACAGTAAGATGACATTGGAATTAAAGTGTGTAGTTTGTTAGACGACAGCCATGTATTCTCACTAACTGCATAGCTATCAAGTCCACAAGGTTTTCTCTAGGTCAGACAGCTTGACGATTTAATTAGAATATCAAAAGGAATGCACTTGCGTAACCTCTGTCAGGATTACCTTAACTTCACCACTAGCAGTTTTGTACATGGAGTAGGCAATCACGATCATTAATACTTTTCTCGACAATCCTTAATACATGTTCTTCATGATGCATCCTAATTTCAAAGGAGCCTTCAAAGTATGTATAATGTTTAGTCACCAGCATAGGCCTTAATGTCCTAAATGAATCCATCTTGACTTGTCCACTCGGTTCGAAGGTCCTACTCATTAGCAGTAATTCGTGATTGACGAGAATTTACGAAAGAACTTGGGCATCTCACACACCCTGCGTCAGCGTGTGGAAGTAGGTAACTGCTTAATGATAGCCGATGAACGTCAGCAGCCTATTTGTAAACACACCAATCGGTGCAACTTACAAAGAACCTGAATTTCGTGGATATTTGGATTTTTTGGTACTTTGTTATTTTGTAGTGTTATACTTTTCAGTGTACACACAGACAACTTATTGCTCAAAGGTTACGAGTAAACTTAACAGTACTTGAAATAGACCGAAAGTCAACTGCACGCACATGAAATCGTTTTGAAGATGAAAGACTTCCCTCTTCGGTTTTGACAGTCGAGTTACCCCGTGATCAGAACGGTGATTTAGAATTAATTCAAGACAAAACGGCCCACTGACCTACAATAACACTTTTAGCAAAAGAGGCGAACCAACAGTAAGACAACTGGCTGGAAGTCATTGCGCCACTGTGTACGGTATCGCTGGCAGTGGCATGTTTCTCCAAACAACTACCGGTAACCGTAAAACATAACCTTCAAAAAATCAAACGGGGCAAGCTATTAAGTAACACAAATACCCAGCCATGCTTCAAAAAACGGCGTGCTGACTAGCACACTCTCAACGCACATTTACACTATAGGAACCACGAAGATCTTTCTGGACAAAAATTAAAGTTTCTGCGATAAGCATCCACAGCCCGGATTCTGTTGAAAATTTCTAGCTTTGAATTGCGAATTACCTGGTTTGCGTCAGATGCACAGAATACACAACAAAACACAAGTTCTTTGATAATGTCATTGATCACCTGGTAGTCTTCATGCTAACCAAATTTGGCGACGTTAGAATACTGGCAAAGTACGCATGAACGTTCATATTGACTGGGACTGTCCGTTAGTTATTTTGACTGTTCTAAAGTGATTCAAATTCACTGTACCAATCATCTCCCACGTCCTAAGGCTACTCCAACCATATATTTGCATGATGTAGTTGAGTGAAATTAGGGTGCATAGATGAGATTATAAGCACAAGTACTATTGTAGGGCATGGTTAGGTAATTCCCCAATTCTTCATCCTACGACTTGTACAATCAAGCTTGTATGCAACGAAGTTTTCGGACGCAGCAAGTTGTTTTAACAGGCGATTGCCCGAAAAACTATTTATTTCATACGTAGACAATCACCTTCATTTGCACCAGCATTTCGTAGCATGCGAATAACACATGAATTTAAGACCTGTCAGAGTTCAATCGACAGTGACGAGTTACAAGCGAAGGTGGAAACAATACTGATATGTGTGACAAATGTAAGTTCAGCAAGCTTCAGATTGCTCTGACATCGACGCTGAATACAAATCGCACGGTTACGGGTCCGAGCGTCAGTCAACTCGGCCTCTTCTTTTTGAGTTAAGACAGTTTAACAGTATTCCACATGTGTGCGGTCTAGTTTGTCACACCAACAAACGCCCGGTGGGCAAAAGGTGAGTTGGAATTGGACTAGTTACTGTATTCTCACTTTAACTGTTCAAGAAAGCGAAGTTTGCGCCAAAATAATCAGTCTAGCTGTTGTTCACCAATAAATTCCATAATGCGGCTTTTTAGTTCAATGTACAATTCGTTTGGGACCCACAACCGTGCCTGTGGAGTCACCTCCTGAACAATCGCATCCACAGATACGTCAGACGGTTCGCACAGATCCGTGGACCCTTTTGGAGCGCCTGTCTTGATGCATGGTCCGCTGGCGCTGTGATTTCGGATATATTCTCGGCACAATTCCATTACACGCTCACACCAACCGAGTTCGGATAGACGGCCTGGGGTATAAGCCGTGAGGCGCATCATTTCGCCAGTTATTTGTAAACGACGCACTACTTTTTCAAGCAGTTCATCAGGTGGCTCTGAAGCCGTTCGGCTTGGATACGGCATGCTAGATGGTGATATAAGCATGTTTAGCAAGATGCTCGATCAGGCAGTTACGCGTCTACGCGGACGCTTAATAAGTGAAATCGTTAAACAGGACTAGATCAATATCCACGTGATTTTTGAAGAACGCTAACATTTACGACCGCATGTAGCAGAAAATAATCAAGGTTGTAGAGAAAATTATCACAAATACGGTCAACGTACTGTGTAAACACTGAAGTTTGGCCATCAAAACCACCAATTTCGCGCACGATTATAAGTTGGAACAAAGTGTACGCATCCGAGAGAACCATCCAGTGTGATTGTCCGGATCACGGATAGGCTCGCATTTGACAGGAACAAGGCATGCCATCAACATCCGAGACGTTTCATCCGTTCTACTGCGTTCGACTGAAACAAGTCAAAAACCTAATCTTGGCCTTCATGATCTGTCTGAACTTCACCTCAGTTTACGGGAAAACTGTGAAAACGTCGACTAGCCGTGGTAATGTATTAGCAGTGGTACTGATTACGTAGCCTTTTATTACACAGTATGGCAGTCACTGAGTTTCAAATCTGTCTTGCGTGACCTATTTAAATCGCGTTGTGCTACGCATCCTATCAATCTTATCAAACCACTGCCTTCTCTAATCTCACTTTTGTATACTCGCGCGGTATTTAGTCTGATAATGAAAACCTATAGACTAGCCCTACCTAATGAGTTCAACCAACGAAGAAATCGATCATGAAGTGTCGGTTTGAGGGTGAGTATAGAAAACCATTATAAACGATAGCAAATCTTCCTAACTGAGTGTTATTGCGCAACCCTTAGAATTTGTGTTCAAAAAAAAAGAAGCCACCACTCGCTGTCACTCAAAAAAGCGAACTGAAATTATGGACATCGAGTTTAACTAATTAAAAAAACACTGCCACCCACGGTATATTGAAACTATCGTCAAATAAGACGAAAAAACTTGCGAGCAGCGATAAATCTGTACGAATGTGAGCTTATCTTTACGATAAGGACGCCAAAAGTTCGCATTTATTTTGTAACGAAATTTGACAAAAACTGTTCATAAACATGTTTAGCGTGAGAGTTTGTTGGAATGAAATGACCACCTTCGTGCAGATACACAGTGGCGGGAGGAGCGAAAATGGGCAATATATCTTCCGTCATCTCTGCAAGACAAATAAAAAACAAAGGTTACAACAAACAAGCACGGATGGCACACTCTTTAAAGTTCCCTGAGTCTTAAGGAATGTTGAGACTGGAATCCGCAGGATTCACGTCTAGAAGGGAGATTTCAGAAATTGTCAGTCAACTACATAGTTGTGTCCTAAGTTGCGCTGCAAAAAAACAGCGAGTACGAGAAAATAAGTCAAACGTGGAGAACAATGAAAGCTATTATAGATGGATACACAATAAACGGCAACAACCGAGATGGTAAGTCTGGCTAACTGTTAACGCATCCAGCCAATCTCACTAACTATTGACCAGAAATAAGCATGCGCATGTCTTCAGAATATTTTAATCAAATGCGACCAAAATAAACTGTGTGATACAGTTGCCAACCCATACGCACCGCATTCACTGAATACTTTGCACCCAAAGTCAGCATTACTGTTCTGAGGTTGTTGGAACAACTGGAAAGAAACTCACCCGACGGAATGACTTCGTCCGTTTTCCCATAGACCACCAAAGTTGGTACACTAATTGTACCTGCATAGAGGTGTAGGTGATTTGAAGAGCGGCTGCGGAATGGAGCGATCAAAATAGAGAACCGGGGTCGAAAGTCACCCAAATCTGTGCCGAGGAAGGGAAAAACAGCAATGTCGTACTACAACCGGCTATTAAGTGGCAGAAAAACAATACATGGTTGATGTGATGTAATAACTAGAACCTAACACATATGTGAACATCGTACGCATCATCTTAACGAATAGATGAGATAGCCAAATATAACGGCCAATACCGTGAAAAACATCAAAGGCAAAAAAAGTTCATCAAGCGGAGTTCCAGCAATTACGTCAACAGTTAGTCTGGGGCAGATTCAAATGTGTCAGGCCTGAAGATTAGGTGGATTCGAGCAAGCAGCATGGAAATTTGGTAAATTTCACGTGACACATTAAAATAGGTAAGTGATCGAACACAAATGTAGGATTCTCAAGATTTCAGTGCAGATCGACAATCAAACTGGTAAATAACACGTTACACAGGTGCACGTAATTCCCGTCACCAAATCGAAAATGGCCGCATCTAAAATATTTTACAACTATATCTCTACCGAATTCCGCAGACATTCTCGTTGACTACGAATAAAATGAGGGACGTTACAAGCCATGACACAAGCCCATGCACAACTGATACAATTAAAACAGAGCCTAAGTGGAGTTTCAGCCCTATACACTGCTGGATAAACAAATGGACAAGAGCATTGGCATCAATTATTCCGCTCGACCTAATATGACAAGAAAACGACTTTTGTTAGCAATCCGCCGCAATTTCACTGGCGTGCTAGCTAAAACCCACCCGCTTGAAAAGAATGAAGCCGTGCTAACGATCGATTGCGTGGCCTTTGCTGAACACTGCTCATTTATCCGGTCGCCATCTTACTCAACTCAGCAAAATTCCACCTGACTCAGCATTCTGGCTGTCAGAAACCAGGACTTAGTGATCGACTGAGAGGCATAAGGTGTTTCCTCGTCAACCGGGATAACGGCGTCAATTATGTTAACTATAGAGACTCATTACAAGAATATTTTTATCAACATTGTTCCTCCAGAATAGCCAGAAACTTCGAGGTGATAACATAATCTATAGTTCTGCAGCAGGGTTTAAGTTGTCTTACAACACAAAAGCTGACGTTGTCATGACGAATCCATACCACTGTTTAAGGAATCATGGGTTTCACTTCCGGTCATGCAGTACAATGACGGTTACGATGAATCTGCGTGAATACCGCCTAATCGAGCATGAATGTTATTCAACAAGTGGTATGCGAACGACGTTGAGGAGCGGATGCACGTTTAAAAGCACTATTTGAGTGTGCGACTGTGATTTTTCACGTCAGACCTGAGCCGATCAACTGCCACTAAATACCCTAACTGTATACATCATCCAACAGTGTCCAACATACTGCAAGCCCTGTCGATCTTGTATCCGAAAATTCGAACCTATCCGTTGAACTCAAAACAAGCACATATATATGAAAAGATAAAAACTTGTGAAACTAATGGGGAAACGAAACGCCTGACGTTATGCAATTGAGCATTCATTAACAACCCTGTTTATCTCGAAAATAGCGGCATAAATAAGGGAGAGCTGGCAACTTGTATATAAACGATTGTGCAGAGACTGACTTTTGGATCTGACCGGCTTCAGAGAAACAAGCACGCTGAAAGAGCGCTGTATCTAGTGAGCACGAATAATTGGAAACTACGTTGCAGAAAAATCTGTCGCAAGCTGTGAATTGCATAAAAGGGACTAGGATGAGTCAGGTAAGAAAGTACTTGCGCTTTTAACTAAACGTTCAGAAAAGTGGTGTGAACATGCAGTCTTCAATAATGTGACGATTATGTAATATAGTAGACCAGAGGTAAACAAAGGAGGGTGGCTAAGTGCTAATTTCACTAGTTTATGATAGTACTGACACTATTCCACATGCGAATAACAGCTCGCCGTTCCACACAACTATGGACAATGGTTAACTAGAACATGTCCACTGGCCGTTTTTCGTAAGCTCAGATCGCACTGAGATGAAAAACTGTTAAATCAAAACAGGCTTCCAAATCCAGTGTCAGCAAAAGTTTTAAAAACGAATTAAATTCACATTCATATTGAAATAATTCAACATAAACAAAGTGTTCAGCTCTTACACTGTAGGGCTATGTATGTGCCACGCCAGGTCACGATGCGCCTGTGATTACTGTTAATTATCGCGATTGTGTTATATAACAGGCAGTTTCGTTTGTAAGTAGTGTAGTGCATACATTTGGGAACCAAGGGGAAGATCTCAACACCAGGAAGACGATGGACTAGAAGCGACCATTGGATTAGTGTGTACGCTCTATGAGGGACGTGAAATCGAGGCAAATGACAGTGTGCTATTGCCCCGTGTGTGTGAATACATGTCTGTCGTGCGACTGTACGCGTTCGTGGTCCTATGTTTTAACACAACCTGTACGGGAGTTCGTGCAATAAACAACTTCGCAGGCCAAGCGTCTTTCGCGGTCACGACAATTGTACCTGCTTCGTGTAGGAGTACCGGGAAAAACATGCATATTCAGTCAGAAGGCGGATAAGGGAGGAAGAGACGATTACAAGAGGTGTTGAAGCCCCTTTATTTTCAAAGAGGTTCAATGAGCCTTTTCATCAAGCCATAGGCTACATTCTGAAGGAAGGGTTAGAAAAAAACAGACGTTTCAGTTACATCTTTCGGTTGTATGCAGATCGCCGTGTGAGCGAGCGATACCAACTACGTGAATTATTCAGTAAATTAAGTGCATACCAAGTTGAACCATATGATCTGCAAGACGTTCTACACCAAAACTCGACTGACGAGAGATCAGTTTTGTTAAGGCAAACAGCTCACTTGAAACTATAAACTAACCTACCATAAATGGTTATACAATTTCGTTATTTGTCGGCGTTGCTGACCGCAGAATGGCAACATCGAGTGCGTTACGCAGTCACTTTTATCAATTGTAGATAGGAAACATACAGTTGTTTACAAAAAGTAGGATTCGTAATGATGGTGTCCATTCCGCACCGCTGCACGCCTCGGAAACTCGTCTCGCCGTTTAAAAATCAGATGAACAAATGTTCGTCTCTGTATCGTTTTCATCCGCCGGCTCGATGTTTTCTCAACCCTAGGGTACATCCGAAAATACTCCGAATTCGCGAAGGTCTGACTATGTAGTCCATCTTCCGACTGAGAAGTTGCCGCCCTTCGCTTCACATTATCCAATCGCACGGCAGTTGAACGATGGTGTGATCGTTTAGGCCATAAACACTTCATTATGCAACAATGAGAAACGTGGCCTGTTAGCGTAAGCAGCCGCTGATAAGGGATGGTCAAAACTTCAGAGTGAGGCATCTCTGCATCTTACCTAATCGTTTATCACTCAACTTTTCCAAGCGGCGCTTTCACCACTGTAAATGATTGTGGTTTGGACCACTGTGTTCATTGGTTTAGCTTTAAGCTGAACCGTGCATTACTGAAAAGTTGAAATATTTTCGGTTGGCGCAAACTGAACAACACTCACAGTTACTCACAGCCCAAACAAGAGTGAAAAGTGAGTCTGATGCCAATGGGGCTGAGTACGTGGACGGCAGCTACCTTCGTTAACTGAATAAAACTTTTCATCATTATGCTAGTAAGTTACAGTTCTTGAATCTTAAAACAATGGACTACGACTGAAAAATGTTATATCCGATTATTGCTCTGGTAGAGCGCAAATGCAAGAATGTGAGATGTAAACGAGATATTACAAATTAACGGGTGCACAGAATCTCATGTAAACGGAAGTTGAAATATTCACGCCGAACCACTGTCACATTAACAAGGATGTGTATGACTGGTTTCCAATGGCCCGCCGAAGTTTACCAGCTAGGAGAACGAGGGGAACTTAAAATATGAACAGGTTGATTCCCACGCGGGACACCATCGGATTCTGGGTTTCAGGACAGTCACAATATTAAGTCATGTGTGCTATGCTATGAAGCAAAAAGTACCCTAATCAGAGATATGTCCAACTAGTTTGGGCGTGTTCCAAGACTGTGCGACTGTCAACGATATGTTTCTGTCGCTGGTTCGAATCCAGCCGAAGTCCGGATTTTTCGCAATTGGGTCTCTTTTAAATTATCAAACTTGCCAAACTACTTGTCAGGAGGTGTTTTTGGTTTATTTTATCGAACTATCCATATCAGGAAATCCGCTTTTAAAAGCTACACAGATGGGTGAACATTGATAACTGGCATTTTCCAACAACTCGCCTAAAAAGAGGTTATTTCAGAAAAAGACTTGTTGCCAATGTAAATTAACAAATACACATAACCTTGTATTACATTGGTGTGGGTCCGTCTCGGAAAATACGCTATTTTGGTTTAATTATTTCACTATCAAAAGGGAAAGCAATGAAGTGTCTTGCAAAACCATCTTCAACAGAGCTGCACGAAAAAGTATTTGCTGAATAAGGGATTATTACTTCAAGCTGTGAAATGCTTGCGGTATACCAATGAGTTTGCAAGGGTAATGACATCAATATAGGTAGGACTGTACTTCGCTGCAACAAAAGCGAATGAAAGCGTCGCATTCGCATAGGAACACTTATAAGTTTGAAGTGCGTATTAAATTTGATAATGCCGATTTGCCCTTGCTTCGTAATGCACATGTCGGTTACCGATGCAGCAATCGCTGCGGAAGTGCCCTTTGGTAGCGCCAAGTTTATCGTGGATACTTCTGTTCTACCCAGCTCCTAAAATTTGACATTCCTCTAGGAAGGTCAATAGTGCTTGTGGAAGTGGAGGAATTCTGGTAGTTCATTTAATAAACGTTTGATGCGGTTTTTCATTCTCTTCAACTATTCTTTTATTATATGTATACTCCTTATAAATAGTTAGACAAATCTGGGCAAAATACCCTCAGAAGGCCCTATTGTCAATGGTCGTACTGGGTCGAAAAAAAAGTTAAGGAAAGGATTACCGTTGTATTGACAAACGACGCACAGACGAATACGAGGTATCCAAAAGGCTATAGGAATAGTAGCTCCGTGGAGCTTGGAAAGTGTTCTCTTGGACAACCACACAGCTGTCTTACGGATATAAAACTGATTTCTGCCTCTGTACACAACGGTAAAGCTTCAGCCAGTGGACGCGAACACCATTTAGCACACTAAACTTAGCCAAAGAATTAGTATGCACATGTTTAGTTTGAAGGGGGATTTTTTTAGCCGGGGGCGGCAATATTTCCGAGTCCTTACTAGGCAAGTTCCTTGTAGACAAATTTGATAGGTCTCATACAATTAATGAAATAACCCTACAACACTGTTCACCAGCTGACTGTCACCAAGTGTTACGGTTGATGCGTAATCTATCATCATCCTGTTTTACTTGTCCATACATAACAAGGTGCACACAAGTCTAATCACTATGAAGTGTTCAACCTGATATACGGAACGCTGACGTTCGAAATGTGTGTGCGTACTTAGTTATACCTCGTTTACGACGACGATGTATCACACATAGAAGACGAAGATGTCGAGTTCCGCAGACGATGAGAATGCCGAAGGTGAGGAGAACAAAAACGGGAGAAAATAAGAAAAAGTTTCAGTTAACAACGCTGTTTTAGGGCAGTTTGCTTCAGAGTTACGGTTACAAATCATTCCTGGGGTTAAACTCATTTAGCAAACACTTAAAATACACTAACAGCAACAAAAGAAACCGTTTATCTCGAATAAGTCAATAAAAAGATTTCACAAAGCGAGTTCCCCTCATTGTTGTAAAGTAAAATCTTGGCCGAGTAGGATATTCCTAGGTTGTCTCAGACTATTTCGAAAGATGGACACGTTCTAGAGCGGACGTCGTCTCGGAACAGGCAAAGTGGATCCATTACGATGCTACCTGTTCTAGGGAGATCCCTGTATATATCTACGTTACCATGCACTGAAAATACCAGCAGAAAAGCATTGAACAAGGGGACAGCTGCACAATTACCAGCAATGAGCATTAGCATTGCCGGAAAACAATGAAACAAATAATGCCACGTTTCATCAACTGACGGCGTAGAACAATTAAGGAAGATAAAATGCGACGTAGTAAAAAACAGTCAGGTTACTAACCACACAGATTTTGTCCTGAGAGCAAATGGAGTAGCAGTGCAAAAGCAGCACCCTGGCTGAATGCCAAAATCCCATCGAATGGACCCTAAGGTTCAAGAAGTAAAAATACCGATATATTTTTACCTTGGTCTTGACAAACATTTTCACAGCGTCTAACGATTCTTGAAATCCTTCGTCATAAGCGCTTTTATCTTTGGCCCTAAAATAACGATCTGGGTGTGAAAACCACCACCCGCATCCTAATTCGCTGAAAAATAAACAAATAACTAGGAGGAACTGACCAACGTCGTCAGTAAGCACATTCGGAGCGGTGAGAAATTCTGGATCGAACAACCATTGCAGTGACTCAGCCCAGTGACTTACCGAATTCACAATGCTTTCTCATACATTTTCGAAAGGCTCCTGTTTTTTCTCGAAATGACTCGCCCGTTTGTCTGAAAATAAGGACACCACTTGGTCTTTACTTACTTATATCCATGAAGGCAAAGCAACTATGCGAATAACAGGGATACGGATAATATTTTACCTTCAGTTTTTCCATTCTGGAGTAGTAAGGAACAGACCGAAAATTTCAGTGCGACGAAAATTCCACTGGAATAAAACAGTAAAAGTAAATACTGCTACAGAAAACTGTTTATGGAAAGCTAGCTCTAGACTAATAGCCCCCAGGTAATGCTAAAAACGCACTCAATACAATCACAGGCCCGTGGGCAGTTGGAGAAATTTGGAAAATTAAGCCATGCATCTGTCACTTCAGGTCATACATCAGCTGTCAGACTGCTCAAACCTAGACAGGGTTAATCTTGGCAACTGGAACACAAACTCGCAATTAGTAATCGGGCGTCTATACCAGGAGGTCCGTGAATGATCATCCACTTAGGCACGGCCTATCAAAAACATCAAGAGAATGATGCGGACGGCTGCGTGCTTGTGCACAATGGATCTTGCAGGCAAACTTACAACAAAGATGGATTTTACAGCTAACGGACATTAAATCTGAAAACACCACCGATCGAAAACTAACGTTTTCAATGCAATATTATCAGTCGTTAACGTAAATCCAGCAGGCGTCATACAACTTGCAAACGGGAATGACAACTGAACAGTTCCAGTTGTTCGTGTAATAATTATTCAAAAAGAACAGCACCACGGTAAGGAAATTGAGTAAATCAGCACCAACCAGTTTCACGACATCAGAGGCGGTAGAGCAATCAGTCCCCTTACTAAGGGAATGGCTGCAACACTACTGTGTCGCATCTTGGGGTATACGGCCTACCAGCGCGTAAACAGACAACAGAATAACGGTTAGTGAAACGGTAGATAACGGAACGACGTTCAACGGTTCTGAACGACTGACTACGAAATATACACGATTAACACGTATCTTCCCGGCCAACCCAACCACTTGAGGCTAACGAACGAACACAGAGAAAAGACGGGCCTCCGGACAGAGCTACTTCATGTCACTCAATCCGAAGACGACATGGTCACAAACCCGTTCGTAGTTATAGGGGTTGTGACTAGCAACAAGCAAGGTCAAAGGGAATGGACCAGACAAAAGTCTAGACAGTACAGTCTAGGTGTGTAGTCGGGATGACAACAGCTGTTACGAGGGCGTAGGTCGATTGTGAAGACCAAAGCCGCCCACGACCATGGCAAAGGTAAAGGTCACTCACAAGTGAACTTTGTCACTTATGGCCACACAATGTTTTCGGGGAACTGTCAACTTCCCCGACAGATTGTAACCGCCTGGGTGGTTAGTTCACTTGTCGTTATCATGTGTAGTTTGTAGAACACTTACTGCTTTGAAGTTCACCAATAACGACAGACACACGTCGCGAGATGTTAACATCGTTTACTCTCTTCAGCCACGAACGTAAAACATTAGAATATATAGGACATGCAGATAGCAACAACAACAGAAACAACCAACGAATAGGTTTACGTGAAACAAGCACTGTTATCAGTTCCACGGCACAAAACTGCTCCAAAGTTAACAAGTGACGTAAGTGAATCAAAATGTCAACACCGCGACACATGCCTTCTCGATGTTCTGAAAAAACGGAGCAAATGGGAAAATGGGGAAGAGTAGCAAAGGTGAAGGTGAACTGTGGAAAACACACTAATAAAATCGGCAAAACCATCATCGGGTTGTCGTCGACAATAACATATTAGTGTCTGACACCAACGCTTGATCGCCACATAAGCATGTGAAGAACAGTAGGTCACAGTTTTCTGATGAAAAAAAGTGGCAGAGTTAGTTTGTGAAACCTGTACGTCAGAGATGAACGGAAGCCATAAGCAACATGCAATGAAACAATCAATTTAGAACCGAATAATAATTAGTATCTACAACGTAAGCTATTTCATAGCGAGTTTCACTGCTTCGCGTCAGTAAATGCACCCACACAACAGACAAATCAGACGAACGGCCGCCGTCAAGCTAGTCTGCCCAAAGAGCTGATATTTCTAACACTTCCAAACACAATCCGGGAGAATAACCTGTAGCGATCTGGTCTACAAGCGGTATGATGTGTAAAATAGTTCCAAAACTAATAGTTGCATATTGTACCTAGGGTATTAAAAAAGTTCGCATGATGCATGTTGTCCGATTGTTTGTTTGCATGTCATGTGACTGTGGCGCGAACCGGCACGCACACATGTCACACTCTTCCGGTTTGCTCGCTTGTCGACGACCAGTTTCTAGTCTCGCTAGCTAATTCGCGTGTCGATGCCCTTTCTAGCGTTATAAGAGACCTTCTGTATATTTCGTGTAATAAATATTCGGTCTGAAATCTCAAGGTTTTTTTTTGCATTTCGCGTCTGGTAGATTCGTACCTGAGAAAACCACTTAGTGCGCTGTGCAGTAAAAACCCAACAACAGTTGGCAGTCATTTGTCTACATTGACGTGTAGGGTGGGTATTCGCAGTAAGCGATCACCGCGGGATTATAGCGCTTACAAAATACTATTTCCCTCACAATTTTGCTTTATTTGTACACCTCTCGTTTTTCAGATACATAAATTAGCATACAGTGTTTAAAACGCCAGAACAAACATTGGTCTCCTTGTTCAAGTAGCCAAGAAGACCGTTTTTTCCCCGTCCAAATTTTCGCTGTGCGATGATTTCTGGGAGGTGAGGAGGAACAGTAAGCATTTCGGGGTATTTCCGGAGTTATATGTCTCGGCCACCAGATACACTGCTAATTCAAAAACCCTTCGAAAAGCACGGTCGACTGAATTAGTTATGTGTATGACGGGGCTCTAGACCTACGAACCATCCTGGATAAGGATCACTTCATTCTATTTTGGACACCTTCACGTACGTCCATTTTTGAGTGGTGCAAGTTACCTGTCAAAGTCATTGCAATAACGCAGAAGCATCGAAATTTGAGTCGACAAAACTCATCTCGAACTTCGTGACAGCGCGTGGAATACTGTCTACTATAATCTGTAATACCTTAAAGTTCTCTAGGAACACTATTGTCGGCACAGCTGAGATTCGGCGGATAGGTCTACACCGACATTCAGTGGGTGATGGAGACAATCCTCTATTGTTTCATCTTTGATAAAGTTGGATGAAAATGATGAATGGATGGCATGGACGGATGCCGGTATCGAAGCTAAATCTGTTGGACAGGCACATAAAGAATGTAACGCGAGGAGAAGTAGGAAATTACAGCGTCAATAACACTTTCATATACACACCTCTCGAGCGACTCTTGAACTACGGATCGACTCACCATCAAACGCAACATTAAGCTGAAGCAGTGCCTTCCTCATTGTTCGTCAGTTGCAGGATTTCGAAGGCAGTAGGTGATGGTAGGCGATAATGAGTTCCCAAACAGCGTTCGACAACGTAGCATTCGATGCAAGACTCTTCCAAGTGCATCACTGACAAAAAGGTGTTCGCAGGAGGCCACCGCCATCAGTGGACGATAAACTATATGCAGGATGCACCACAGAGGATGTACAAGGACAAAAGGTTGTTAATTAGATTTAGTGTGACTGTTGTCAACGGTGGTCACACGAACAACGCGTCAAATATCCAGATGTCTGTGACACACACGTGAATATTTTGTTGGGAAGTGCACATCACGTCACATTTATTGTAAGCGTCATCATCATAATGTACATTCTTTCTCTTTGCTGCCGCATACGCTTGCCATTTGGTGTTTTTGTACACGCTTCATTTTTGCTGTGCGGGCTGCTGCAAAACCCAACCTCACTGTAAGGTAGTGTAATAGTGGCAACCATCTTCTTTGTGTTGATGGACTAACGGAGCTCCCGTTAACTTTTTCTTTTCAAAGAATGGTTGCAAACATTCAGGGTCCACAGGTCATCGCGTTTTTTAGATGAAAACTTTGGGTTACGACAACACCCATATTCTTTTCCGCCTACTCGAACACTGCCCATTACATTCGTGTGTATGATACGCGCATGAAAGCATACGTATCGACTTATGGGACACTATTAGGGTTAACGTTAATTACGTACGAACTACACATGCACCTTATGAGTGTCACCCGGCATTTAGCACCAGGTCATGGCTTATGGACAACGAGTAAAGCGATAATACGTCCACTACAACTGTGCACAGTTGTGTGGTTAAACGGAAATGATGGATTTCAATAGTTGTGGGTAAACCTAATGACTGTGTAGGAACGTGAACGTCAACAAGCCGTAAATTAGTAAGTAAGTATGGTCTGTGAGTGGTGTTAACGAAATCACTGTAATCAACCACCTTTCAATGACCAACGATCACGCGGCCCCTCCAGGGATCGCGTTCGCAACCCTGACTTTAGTTTGTCCGTTGGATACGGATGCTTCTGCCTACCTGTTGTAACAGGTTGTTAAAGTTGTACGAGTAGAGAAAGTGACACTTTATTGCACGGCGCACTAAGTGGTTTTCTCAGGTACGAATCTACCAGACGCGAAATGCAAAAAAAACCTTGAGATTTCAGACCGAATATTTATTACACGAAATATACAGAAGGTCTCTTATAACGCTAGAAAGGGCATCGACATGCGAATTAGCTAGCGAGACTAGAAACTGGTCGTCGACAAGCGAGCAAACCGGAAGAGTGTGACATGTGTGCGTGCCGGTTCGCGCCACAGTCACATGACATGCAAACAAACAATCGGACAACATGCATCATGCGAACTTTTTTAATACCCTAGGTACAATATGCAACTATTAGTTTTGGAACTATTTTACACATCATACCGCATGCAGACCAGTGAAGTTTCCAGGTCGCTATACAGCTCACCCTTAGAAGGGTATTGTAACAACAACCCTTCTATCCTGATGAGGATAACTGGGACCAGCCACTCCCGGCCTGTCCTGGTTCAAGGCATATCAGTTGATATCCGACCAGTCTGCGATTGGTACGACAATCCCCAGACGCCGCAAGTGGGGGAGCACTAATGCTCACAGTTCCTAGCGAGCTCCCACCCGGGTATCCTCCCTTGAAGGTGTCGGGACAACCGTAAAATAGAGTGTTCGAGGTGGGGGTGTCCATGAAAAGTACGCGAACGGCATCAAATAGTGAATCGAAGATGATCGCGTTTGATGGTGCTGTGTGCGTAATGCCGGCGTCGGACAAAACGTGCGACATAAAATGAAACGAAATCGGCTGAGTATCGGTGCAAAGACAAATGACATACTCAACCAACTTACGCAACAAAGAAAACGAACGTCATAATAAATAACACGGACAAAAGCATCCATATTTCTGTCGTTTTAAAGACGTCTTTTTTCGCGATTGTGTTGGTGCATACAATCCTACCGTTCTACGAAACGCCTCGGCCGGTGTACTTTGCGGCTAGAAGAAGCAGTGATCGATAACGGGGGAGTAGGTGTCAATTACGGGACCGGCTCACCCGTGCTGCGGATAAGAGTCAGCGAGCATAGGTTGACTGGTGGACGAGGAAGAGTTCGGCTGAGAAGAGATGGTTGGATATCGGCCTATCGGAACTGGTACATGACGATAAATTTTAGCTTATTGACAGGCCAACCAAGTGCGCACCCAGGTTTTGAAGTCCTTTTGCACACCGGGTCATACGTGCCTATCGAAAATGAGCTTGGCAGTGGCCCGGGTGCCAGGATTGGCGATATTGTGTGGTGTCGTTGGAAAAGAATAGGAACCACTGGACTTGGATATGCAGTGGAAGTATCGCAAATCGTCGTGCGTGCAGATGCTGGCAAAGGCTGATCCGTCAGACGTAGAGCAGTTTGTTGGCAGGAAGCGAGGAAATGGACTTCCGAACGTTGTGCTTTGGCCACAGCGTTTAAGTCGATTGAGTCGTGACCAACTAGTGCTGATATTCGGGATAAAGCACCAGCCACAACGTTATTGTTGCCAGAAACGTGGCGTATATCTGACCTAAATTGAGATGGAAATTTCAAATATCGAACTTTGCGGGACGAATCTCTCGAACCTATTACGAGAGGCAAAACGGTTTGTGGTCGGTGAAAATCACAAACTGGTTCCCGTCGTGAACATGTCGGGAGTAACGAACGGCCGAGAGGATTGCTAACAACTAACGACAGAACGTGACATACCTTGTTTCAACCGGAAGTAGACATCTGGAAAAGAAAGTGAGCGGTTTTCAGAGTTCATCAACGAACTACTGAAGGACGGCGCCAACCACGGTATCTGATGGGTCAACAGCTATACTTATTTCCTTGGCTGAGTTCAAAGGATGTAACATGACGGCGGTAGCTAACGCATGCCTAATTAGATCGAACGGTTCGATGGCTGACGTAGATAATTCTGCATCTCCCTTAACACGGCCGTGTAGTAAATCCGTTAAAGGTTGCGTAAGTTGAATGCAGTGTGGAATAAACCGTCTTTGATAACTGACCATTCCGTTAAATCGACGGATGGCGGCGAGAGTTGTGGGACGGGAAAAATCGCGCATTACTCCTACCTTATCGACCAACGGTCGAATACCACGTTGATCAACGTGGTGTCCTAGGATCTCTATTGCCAGCTGGCCAGAAACGCATTTGTCCGCATTAATCATTATCCCAAAAGTTGCTAAT
>LUCH01017790.1:0-24675 GCA_013368495.1 Paragonimus heterotremus
AGGTGAATGGAGCTTTTTCGGACTGGTATTCAATGTTCAGCAATGTGTCATGATTCCAGATCAGTGTGGTGAGGAAAAGCGATCGTACTATACTACTTGAGCCACTACTCAGTAGGCAGACAGCAGCGTGTATTTAGGATATTAAAGTAACGCGGGAAAAATGAATGAGGGAACTTTGGAGGGCATTTTGGCATGAAATGGTTTTCTTTCTGTACATGAGCTGGGCATTGACAACCATGGCAACAGTTACGTCCCTGTATCAGTGTAATATGTAAACGAGTGTTTTTGTTTGTAGGGGTGTTGTAGCATATACTCCATGTAGACTGAACATAGCTGGTGGTTGTTAGCATGTGTCCCATTCCCACAGACTTTTCAGTCGGCCCCTTTTCGAAAAGAAGCACTAGGCTCGAGTTTCACTTTCATTATAACTCGTCAGTAGAGCACATGCTTGCCACTGCCGGGACTAGAATTCCTCATCAGTTGTGGACGTTCAATCTATATGAAAACTAAAATCTCCTACTACCCAACAGATGTACACCATGCATTGATTTTCCAAACGTGCGGTCCTCGTGCTATCGGCGTCCTTGGTTCAAAACGATAGAACTTATGCACCTTGCGCTACTTGTGCTCGATTTCTAACAGCCCGTTAATCCACTACTGTCATTGTTTGCTTGTGACATTAAAATGTAACGCATAGTGAATATTGTGACTAGAAGTACAAAACTACAGTGGTTCGAATATTCTGTGCTTCTAGGCCATAGAAAACCACATTCCATTTAACACGAATAACATTGAATTGATTTATTTCCATCATTCGGGCTGCACAGGTTACTGTCTGAGAAACTAAATACTGAGCACCGCGACACACGAGTGAGACTGGTGTACAAGTCTCTCAACTAGCCTTAGCCCGTTCTTCGATGATGTGTCAATCGTCACGAAGGTCATTTCTGTGCTTGGGTCACTCATCAGACTGCTTCGATAGCACCACATAAACTATTTCATTATTACTAGCTAATGCGCCACATCTTGAGCTAAATATTTGAGGTGGGCTTGCTCATTTCGTGAAGGACATTAGTCTTATTACTGTACCGTACTCAGACAAGTTGCACAAAGCTGGATACTTTGCAGTGCTCCACAACCATATCAGAAGATACTTGATGTTAGTACATATGATTCCACATCAACTCACAAAAACCCCTTAAAACAAATACTCGTTCCATGCGAGAATAACTAACCCACGGCTAAATTCCTAAAGCTGTAACATCAAGTAAGCTGTCTGACTGGCAGGAGACACTCTTTTACCGTCCGGGTTTGGTCAGCCTGAAACAACTAATCAGAATCTGTTGTAACTGCGTCATTAGTGATTGAATTCAAGTGCATATTTGATGTACATAGTCTGGATACCAAACCGAGTATTCAGATGACTTGATCATCGAAATCCTTACCGAGGAGTGAAGACACGCTCCACAACCCAATGAGAATGTTAAGTAGCTGTCATCATCTTCAGAGCTAACTAGCTCTTGTATACGGAAAAGTGTATCGCGCTTGTGTACGAATGATAGACAGCGATAGATATACCATGTGCTCCGGATATATCAACAGAATATTCATTCTGTTAGATCACGTTAGATTTCCCAGCTTAACTTGTGTTTGTCCACTGCACGTTTGATTAATTTTCAATAATGCGAATACGATATTTACCTGATCACTACAGGAATGGTTATCAAATTTGACACATTGAAGCCAAATGTTTACTGGTGTTTGTTGGTGACTCCATGTGCGTAGCGCGCGCTAGAGAGTCCGTGGATGGCAGTGGATTTTTCGACGGCACTGAGGAAATTTTGATCGAATATCTATTTCCAGTCCTTTTTGTTCAAGGAAAAGGGGACAATCGATTAGCTACATGAATTATTGAAATGATGTACAGACATTTTTCACCTAAAAAGCACTCTTTACAAATTTATTATGGGTTCTATGAGTTGCACGATTGTCGGGCTGAAACCTACATCGTTTTCATTTGCCAGGATAAATGCCTTTGGAAACAACCGTTCAAGAGATGAGGACACCGCTGGGTTGGAAAGTTGTGTTATCAATCTAGGGGTTCACGTTAGTAGAACACGCGCCATGAAACTGATCTACGCACTGGGAGCGACTGAGAACCACTGATGGTACTTGTAGACTGGTCGACATACTTGTGCAGTACACAGACGGACTGACATGCCTGTCATTCGTACAACGTGAGGCTGCAACGTGTACGGTTGTGAACGTGTCGCTACTTCCAACTCGTTTCACAATGACGTCCCCTTAGTTAATGGTCACTGAAGTGACTTTGATCACTTTGTGAGCCACTAAGTGCACCCTCGGTATGATTAACGATCTCCCACTCTTGACTTTTCATATATTTACACCAATTCAGTAGAGATTTCTCATTTCAAATGATCCACCTCCATGCCTTACATAAGTTATTTTTCTGGATTTCGCAGTTGTTGTTAATCTAGGCTCCCACAAGGAAGTGAGAGAGATCTTTGTAATCAGCTGTACTCAGTAACCAACAGCGAAATGATGAACAGCGCAGTAGCTAAATACGGTAAGTCAGGTACCTCGCTGCAACTCCTGTGACCGCGACCCCATTGTTTAGGGGCTAAGTGTGTAGAGTACAATCTGCTGCTTATTCACGGGTCATGGGTTCAAGTCCACAGCCTGTGTGATGCTGCTGGGCTATATCAAGGTAGAAACAGCTTCCCACCAATGCGTTGATGGTTACCAAGATTTTTTAGAAGTCTTTTTCAAAATGTATGGGACTGTAGTGGATGCTTGATCAGTTGTTGGCCAACCACAGAGGGTTAGATTTTGAGAGAACGGACCACAACAGCTGAAGAAAGTAATAACTCTTTTCGGCCAACATTATGTCAGGGACGTTGGTCGACTTCTTTCCCCTAGTTAGCCTAAACGAGTCATGAAACACAGACCACCGATTTCCCTCACTCCTTGATCTTGCTTCGTCTGATGTATTTTGAGGCATGCACGTGACACAAAAAACGGTGTAGGGTGGAGCATTACTAAGTATATCGGCACAACCGTATTTTGAATGCGATCGCCTCGACAGGCCGATTCAGGTAGGTATATAGTCAGTTGTACATCGCACAATGCCTCTATCAGGTCAGAAATAACAGCGGATTTAGTTTTGCACGAAAAGTGCTAGAGAACGCTTGCGTGGAAGTGGGAGTGGCCAGTTGAATGAAACTATAACATCTTCAGAAAATGATGTTTGTCAACCCTCTGCTGAGTTCAGTGAACCGATTAACTATCGATTATATGAATACCACGTTGGTCAACTGACAGCGGGAATTTACGAAGTAACGAAAATGAATTTCTATCCTTAAAGTTGCCCTCATCTATTTGGTAACCTTATACAAATTCACAGTGTGAAGTAACCTAAGCAAAAGCATTTATTTTGAACAGTGTTTATTCTAAGTACTCGGTTTGAACGGGTTATGCACTTTAAGTGAGTTTTTAGATAGGTGTCAACTTGTGTTGTGTATGCTTATTTTCGTGCAACCAGTTCTAATTGTGAGAAAGTGCAAACTGGGGTGAAACCAATTATACCTCGTGATCCTAAATCAGTTACACCAGGATACCGCTGTAAATAAGTTAGTCAGTTTGGGTTGCGCAGTGTAGAGTAGTGACACATGTCCATTTTGTTTGCACGCCAAATATAAGTGCTTGTATTTGACAATGAAAATTGTGTGAAAACGTTTCCTGCATGAATATCATGATTTTGGTAGTATCGCTGATTCTGACTGGACTGACACATGCATCCAATACCAGTTTGCAGTCTTCTGATCTACAAGATGAACGTAAGTTTGCCCACTCTTTTTTTCATACCACTGACCTACATGTATATGTGCACGGCTTAAAGGCTGTTTATCGTAGGGTACATATATAATTTGATGAATTCAGTTAGGCCGGACGGTCTTAACATGTTGTATTTTATCCTTGGTTTGTTTCTAGTTACCAACCTGCAAACATTAGCACAACGACTGCGTGTTTGTCTACTGATACACGTCAAAACGGAACACTGACAGGCTTAGATTAAATTCGCCAGTTTCCAAATTACACACCAACATATTTTTGCTCTCAGCTTACAATCTTTTATCTATTTGTTGTCACTGTATTGTTTGGTTCATTATCAACGTTTATTACGAACCAGTTTCAATGTGTTTTGTAGCGCGCTTCTAAAAAAGAGTCTAATCGGACCGATAATCCTGTGCAAATTTCCATATTTCCAAATACAACATTGTCTGTATGTCCTTCACAAAAGATGAAATACCAGCAGCTTTTCAGCGACTGTCCACCATTTCAGTTAAAAACAATGCTAGTCCTGGATTCTAATCTGTAAAATATGCAAATGTTGCATTAAACTGGCATCCAAAGTAGATATATTATTGACGAAATGTCCAGCTAAAGTCAGATGAATCACATTTACATTACACACTAATGTCCTTGCAAATATGTAGACTCCATGGTCATCTAATTTATAAACACTTATAAAGTATAAAGCTCGCCAAATTTTTGACCGAATATTTTAAAATTCTCTCTAGGTCCCCACAAATATCTGTCTTATTGTAGTAGTACTGTTTGTTCCAACATCTTTGCACATAATATCGCTTTGAAGTCTGCCGAATAAACTTTCGTCCGATTCTTCGCATCCACTAACATTGATTGGTTTTACTTTTTTTTCTACGTCTTCAACTAGGTTCGGTCATGAATCTTTTAATGTCTATACGTTTTCAGTGATCCTTTACCTAACACAGTTTGTAGACATTTCCGTCCGTTTTCACATAAAATTGACTTCGAAAACAAATTAACAGATCTCTGTGAAAACAAATTTCCAACAAATGCAACAGTTTCCGACAAGTGTCAATCCTTGATTAGCGCATTGTTATAAAACATTACGTAACTGAAAAGAAGTATTGCTAACGAGTACCACGGAATATGTGTTAATTATGGAGCAGATGGTTTTGTGAAATTTCCGTATTTTTCCTGGATTTGCATTATCGACAGAAACCACATACCCCTAGGTGGTACGCGCTGTAACAGTCAAGATGAGTGGGAAATTACAAACTGAATTAAAAATTAAAAACGGTTCAGTTGTATTTCGAAACACAAGCAAGACAAGCCTTAAGTAATCTGGGCTGGGTAGGCTGGAGGAGACCAAATTGTCCGTAAAATTGTGTGAACCTTTTGTGAATACAGGGTCTTCTAGTGAGTCGGTTATGAAGATGTTACCTATTTGCTTCATAAAATTTTCAACGCAACCTTTGCTTAGCCCAGATTCAAGCAAAATTAGCTTATTGTCTATTTTTCAATACTTCTATTTTCTACGAAATGAATACTGCTCACAAGCGTGCCTAACATCACTGAAAATCCGGTAATCCAGTGTCTTACAATGATCACCCTCAAGATAACAGTTTATACGGACCGGCCTAGTTTTCCTTAAAAATGGTCAGATCGAGATTTTAACCAGCTGTCTTTGGATAAACAGCGTAAGCTGTGAACAGTCCGACAACTAATCTTATAGGCATCTAAAACGGCTTGGCGACTGAGATAGTTAGTGTAACTAATAAACAAGCATCTGACTGCATGAACACCATTCAGCACTTCAAGATGTAAATAATCATAATCATTATTGACAGCAATATATCAATGGTTCTCACTGATGCTTAACCGCCATACAACTAGAAAAAAGAAAACACTCTGTCGTCAGTAACATAAGGGTAAAAGGGAAGGGAACAAAACTACTGAAGATAGCTGCGTCTATATCCACATATTCAACACCAGGCTGACTACAACTTGCGAACAAACAACTGAGCTATAAGTTAAAACAAAGCTTCACAAGAAGCTGTGTAGGTTTCTTACGGCGTTCACTGCCCTACGTCACTAAGTGTACTTACCCAACAGACAACGGCCAAGCAACGACGAAATTCACGCCATTAACCTAAATCAGCTGCCATTTCAGTTGAAGTCTCCAGTCCCTGATTCTGTGAGAAGCGAGGGCTCCAACCGCGGAAATGAACCCGACACAGTCTATAATGAATGACCTGATTTCCTTATGATATGCAATCAACTGTCCACCTCACATTTTATGGCAGTCGGCTGCAGCACGGGCAAAGAATGCTTGGTGTAGCAGACGACTAGCTAGCATGCTTAGTACATGGCCCAGCTATTTAAATCTGTGCAAACTTAAAGATTGAATAAAAGAGTTCACTCGGTGATCACTACCATATACCTCTTGTTTATTGGCTAGGTGGTGCCACCCAATGCGAGTGACCAACACAAACATCCGTGGTCAACTAACTGAAGACGGTTCACCGTCTTCCATTCTGAACGGCTGTAAAATAACACAGCCTTCACTTTCATTTTGTATATGCGAAATTTAAGCCTCACAGATACATTTCTCTGATACCAGTAGTGTCTTAGATTAACGATTATCTGCCTAGTCTCAGAGACATGATAGTTTCATTCCCCACACCCAAGCCAACGTCAGTACAACTCCCCAACTCCAAAAACTGATCAGCAACACCCATAGCTTTGTTATCCAACATTAAATTTACATGATCACAACAGTCTCGCAGAAGTATTATGCAATTTGAGGACATACACTGCATTCCGAAATGTTTGGTGTAGTGCAAAATATTGTATAGTATTGCCTGTGTTGCCCGGAAGTTGTAAAACAACACCAACTTGTCTTCGAAATAATTATAATCAGTCAGTTTTCTACCAGGTGGAAGGTCCACTCTGGAATCTTATAAGTGCCACAGAATCAAACAAAACGATGAAAGTGGACAGTCCTGAACTACGCCGTCCTCGATGTTGAAACTATCAGGCAGTTCATCGTTAATCTCACATTGAACTGAAATATCAGAATAAAACGCAGACGGTCTTTTCATATATATGTTAGGGCACACCGCTGTGTTTAAACGACTCCAAAAGTGTAGGTCGATCCACTGAATCAAACGTACCTTTATAGTCGAGAAGTATGGCAGCTGATGACCAGCGGTAAGTATGATACAGCCTGAGAAGTGGGCGAATAGTGAGAGATTGGGCATTAAATCCTCGACCAGGGAGAGACCCTCTCTTTTCTTCCCTAATGTTTACATCCCGAGCTGTAGTGACTCCACGAAGTATAATGAATGTCAGAATCCTAGTAATAACTAGGGTTAAGTTTATTATCCTAGGGTTTTCGCAAGAACCTCTGACACATATCTGAAATTTGGGGATCAGTATCGAGTGACCCCAGCAGAGATGATTGTTCTCTGTCGTCCACACTGAGTCAATGCCTCTAGCAATACCTCCCTACCTTCTTTGAAAAGTGGCGGCACGAGATGATCCGAACCAGAAGCCGTATTACGTTTGAGAGTAGAAGTGCAATTTCGATCGTTAATCTTACTGAGTGGCCTTGGCTCTACATCCAGGGTACCCAATTAAAGGTTTGTAGCGGCAACATAGTAGAAACAATAACCCAGCTAAATTGACCCCCAAAGTATTCCGCTCACTGCACTGATCTTCTCAGCTTATTGTGAATATTTGCCATCCGCCTTGCTGACTGCTTCACTGACAGTAGCATAGATAAGCTTGAAGTGTCTGCCAGTGTTTACTGAAGCAACCGCGGTTTCGACTTACTTAACTTTCTCCATTAGCCTCACGTTTGGCGGTCAGGTTACGCCTCAGCTTCCTATGGATATCTCTCCTAAACGTGTTACGTGAACTGCTAAGAAGAACGTTGTCTTGCATCTAACTCAAAGGACTTTGAAAGTACAGCTTGATTCCAAACAATAACAATTTCAACCCCCGGATGACACATTCGCACACTGAAAGACCTTGTTACTTGCCGGTTAATTGCATAATAATTTAAGGACTTAGATAGCAAACCAACAACAATAGAACATTTGAGAGAGTCAGGTCAAATAGTTGTCTGTCCCAAAGAGGACAGTGGTATAATCCTAGGACCAGAACATATGCCACCCAGTTTCACTCAGCGTTATCTCCAGTGGCAGTCATACAGAATTTCATAGTGTGAGAGGTAAACTAGTAGCATTGAACTAGAGAAGCAAACGTTAAACCGATTGCGGTAACAATCATCAACGAACACATGCCAATCGCTTTTGACTTAGAATTCTGGATGGATCACTATCACTTGAAAACTGACATGCAACTGTTGCATTGGTTTAGGGTTGATCACGTTCCATATGCCACCGACCTGATTCAAATTGTACAGAACACGGTGTCAACCTCAGCTATCGTCAACTTTGATATGCACGTTATCAACACATTTTTTTCAAAGCTGCAATTCAAAGTGTGTTGTGGCGAACCACCACAATATCTCTCATTGTGGTACATACCTTTATCCTGTCCAATATCGGGGTCAGTTGCCGTTTTCGACGTTCATCGTTGCACGAGCATCTTCTGAGTACAGGATATCACATCCTGGCTTCCGTCATACCATTGTTCAAAGAATGCGCTCCCTGTAGTTGGTAACGGTTAGTACGCTTTTGCCATTCTAAACGAAATCCCCGTAAGCGCCATCAATAACCGTACATCGGTAAGATCTGGTTCCAACATGATAAACCCGTTCAGACCAAGTTGTGGGCAGCCGCTTTCCGACAGACTGAGCGGGACTGAGAAGAGTATAATCCAACAAAACTCCACATGAAGCATGATTGGGGGCATCCGAAGCGGATTAGCCTGTCACAGTGACCGAAGCCAAGGGACGCCTGCGCCTTAAACAATCACCCAAGTGGCTTGCGCTGCACCACTTGCGGTTCAACTCACACATCACGTATCCGGTGTAAACCCGAAGGAATAAGACCAGAAGGTGTGTGAGTGAGACTTTTGTGTCCAGCCGGCCAATGCTGGTTAGCCAATTGAATGACTAGCAGGAAAAGAAAACCCTTATATCTCGGAAAATAAACAGAGGGAGAGAGAGACTGCAATAACAAGATCTATACTAAGAAGAAAGATATGTAAAATGTAATACAAGAAGCATTTCAGTATACGAGTGCATGTTAGTGCAATCGAGATAGGATAAAGTTGAAAAACGAAACTCAAAGTTGAACTACGGAAAGATCAGACAGACGTTGAATCATTCAATACACTAACAAAGCATTGACCAAGATTATGGTCGTTTGGCAACTAATCCGCTCCTCATTTCAGAAATTCGGGTGTCTGCGATCTTCAAGTAACACCAAACTACACATACTTCAAACAAAAACCTACACACATGCAATTATGCTATATCAGATAATAAATGACCCCATTCCTGGCCCAGTTTTCTCTTGAACCAATCGACCGCAGTAACACGGACGAAACATTCGTCTGGGTTGATGACTCCGTTTGTGAATAACTCAGCTTTGATAGACGTGTGAGCACGTGACTTATTTGGCCACAACGAATGACTCACACTTGACGCGTTTCCTTGGCTGAGAACAGAGCTTCCGACACAACATCGGTGAAAGCATGTGGAACCTCAAAGGCCGTGATTAGGTCTCCAACAGGTCGTCCATTTTCAAGAGAAAAAAGATTAAATCTTGTTGATATGGTAACACAGTCCATAATTTTCATGCCACTAACCATCTTCGGATCTTTTCCAATCACATTATGTTGTTATTGATGTGTGGGTTCCAAATTTACACGCAATATTCTAGATGCGGTCCCAGGACCGCTTGATACAGTGGTGTAAATACACTGAGATCCCCGAAAGAGATTGAATTTTTGGGTTGGATTTAGGTTGTCAAGGCATTCTTTTTAGCGAATGCACACTGAGCTACACCTTTGAAATTGCCACAGCAACTGATCCCGAGGCCCTAAATTCACCCATCTAGCCAGTCCACTCTTATTCGCCTCCAGAAGATAAGGAAGGGCCTCCATTTTATCAGCGCTAATTAAACGAACGCATCTGTCAGATTTCCGTAGTAAATCCCAATTCTCCGACCACGCGGCAAATTTAATCAAATCCTTTTGAGGGTCCGATCGAATTGAACTGCCGACAATCTTGGCACTGTCGGTGAACATATAACAAGACGCATTTAGCTGACCAGCCAAGTTGTTAATATACATCCAAAACGGAAGAGGTCCCAGTATATAGCTTTGCGGAGCCCCGTCAACAACCTCTGGATACTCGATAATCTTCCGCCTGCTGACATTGTGAATTTCCTGTCCGATAAGAAGTCTTCAGTCTATTCGAGGACTTTTGATGTTATGTAGTAGCACAATGTTTTACAGCAGTTGACAACTGACCGAGTCGAATGCTTCGCAGAAGTTGAGGTGACAAACTCCTACCTGCTCCCCTTTGTTCGGCTTCTTGATTATTTCGTTTGGGAAACATATAAGGTTTGACGGAAGTCATCTCTTTTTCACGAATCCACGCTGATTAGCATTCAGGAGATTTTTATTGGCGAGAAAGTCAGCCAAACGATTCCTGATGACCGTTTCACATATTTTCAACAAGACGCAGGTTGGGTTGATAGGGTGGCAGTTTGTGGCTTTCTCCTTCTCGTCTCCTTTTGAATGATTACCACAGTAGCTACTTTTCAATCCTACCTTAGTGACGTGTTGAATAGTTTGGCTATTGAGCACGCCAAACCCTTAGGTAAGGGACGAATCAGAGCGGTGTGAATATCGTCTGACCTTCGAGATCTTGAAGGGTTTATTGATTAAAAAATGGTTTGTAACTTATAATGTGAGATTGTGACGTTTTGTGTCGCTTGCGTTGACGATCTGGTTCTCACTGTTTTCAAGCTGTTAAGATTGTCTTACCGATGTACACCGGCAAAGTACTGTTCTAAGTGGTCCGCTTTCTTCTAATCGTCAATCAAGGCTTCACCTTCAACCGTGATGGGATAGACAACGTACTTACGGAGATCAGGGTTTGACTGCATGTAGCCGTAGAGCTTCGGGCTAGATTTGACCTTTCGCGCTCATTCAGTTTCGTACCTTAGCCCGTTCGTTTTACGGATCCTTTAGGCCCTATTTCTCTCGAGCTGCAAATGGACTCACTTCCTGAAGCCGTCTGTGAGCGTGAAGTGCTTCCAGGCGCTTTGTTCTCTTCCGTGCTTCAATGACAGCAGCTCTGCACTAAGATGGTTTACTCCTGTTATATTCGCAAACCATAGGCGCGCATATTTCTATTGGTGTGGTCATATTCAGCTTTATTATGTTTCGATTGTTCTCCAGAGAGGCATTGTAACCAAAACGCCCTTACCGCATCGTCGTAGTCCCTTAAAAGTTCAACTACTACCCCAATTTTCTGTGGCAGGTTTCTTTTTGTCACAGAACTGGAGTCTTAGAAATGCATGGCCACTTTTTCCTAGAAGGGTACGTTTCTAGAATTCATATCTGATTCTTATTTCTTGTCATTACGAGATCAAGCAGCGGGTCTTCCTGTCCTGACCTATACCTAGCTGCCTGCTAGACATGCTGCCGCAAATCTTTTGAAGGCAATTCAAGAATTGTTTCTTAAAACTTCTCTTTGTGGAAACCTTAACTGCCCAGTCAAAGCCCGATGTGTTCAAGTCGTCATGCAGCAGAATCGAACTTCGCCTGTTGGAGGCCTCATTTGTGATATCGAGTAGCATGTATTTTCGCCTATCGGTAGCGTCAGGGTTTCTGTACACTCAGAGTAGGAGTGTGTGAGCTGTACATCAGATTTGTGGAGGCCCTTGCCAACAACTTGGGCGTACCGGTTTATAATAAATAGAAGCACTCGGCCTCCGGACCTGCTATCCTCTCTATCCTGCCTACAATAAGTCATCTCAGGTGGGCAAGAGTGATCAGTCTCCACTTCTTGTTTGAGCCATGTGACCGTGATAGAAAACACATCACATTCCACTGCTTTGATACTCGAATTAGCTCATATGTTGCTAATGGTGAAGGCTTTTTTAAACAAAATTCCCATTCATTTATCTTGGGAGAACTTTCTTTCTTGAGACGGATCCCCTAAGTGCTAGTCCCGAGAGAATCGCTCGTCTTTTCCGTGATGGCCTGCTAAAGGTGGTGGTGACAGGCTTGTTGGAGAACAGCTGAATGGTCGTCTCTCTGAGAACAGAGGGCACGTTGCACAACCCATTTTAGAGCCTATTCCACGATGTTTGAAGGGATTTTACTCGTCTCGTGTTATGATCCTTCCTCACAGCAGACTGACTTGCTGTGCTGTGACAGGCTATTTGTATAGATAGTCCTACACCTTGGAAGTCAGTGCCCCCCACCAAGTTACCAGGAGCGACTATGAAATGGTTGTTAGTTTAAGTAACCATATCCTCGGATTTCAGTAGGAATTGTTCAAGGTGAATTAAGTTTAAAACTCGACTACCGCCGGCTTCTTCGACTCTGATACCTGCATATGCTACCCTTTTATACCAAAGTGTTCAGTATTAACGACTAGCACGAAAAGACTTACGAGTTGGTACTTAACAGCCTTTCCTAAGGCCCCACTATCCCTGAAGTAGGGTTCAGGAACAATATAGACGAGTAGACGTCGCGTTCGCTCGAGGGTCACCTCTAGATGTCACTCTACTTACTGCAACGTCTTACAGTAGATTTCAGTATCCGAATGAATACTTCCAATCAGAGCTGAATTACTCTCCTTCCAAACTTTCCGTGTTTTGTTTGGGCAACATTTTGCACCAAGCTTCTTTATGTTTGCTCTAGCGCCGCGACCATAGTCAGGCACACACACACAACCAGATTGAATTAGTCACCCCTGGGCCCACAATTCGGACGTGCTTTCGGTGAAATAAAAGTACCGATTCTAAACCGTCATCAGAGTCATCTGCAATTACAGTAGGCTTGCGAACAACACAGCACTTATAAAGAGTATGTTACGCCCCTTACCCCGCCTCATCCAGTTCGATCAGTACTCACATGTTTCAACATGCTATCCTAGTTCATAATCATCTAATTAATACCCGTATGGTGCGTATGCTTTGTATTGCTTCAGATTGAATAGCCTTCGTACCCTCGATATATTGTTGCACGAAGCAGGTTTCCAGAAAACAAAAGCGCCTCAATCCACACATTTCTGAACGAGCTGTTCACGATCTCGAAAATGCAACAGGTTGCTTTCATTACCTGTACAGTGAACAAATAAGACATGTTGGCAGGAAGAGGAACAACATGGCTCGGAGATGAGGCCACAAAACTGAGGGGTGTCAAGCGAAGCTTATTCTTTTGAAAGCATGGCTGCTATACGTCAGGACGAGTCCATAAATAACGCGATAACCCATAAAATACAGTATGACGTGCCTCAGATCTTATGGGAAAATTGTTAGGTTTTGCTCAATCTTAGTGATTTGTAAATCTGTTTCTTATATGAATGGGACATTTTGTTATCTATCGGCTGGTAGAAAAGCCATCGTGATGGCACAATCAGTTAGAGAAATATCGTATTTTTATTTAGCCTATTTGCACTCACCGACGCATGCTAGGTCCCAGACCAGCATTGCCTTTCAATGGTTGAAATAGTCACAGAGTTGTTTGCGTGTAGCCAGGTCTTATCGATCTTGGGTCGTGGTGACCAAACCCGATGAGGCCGAACGACTTGATTGGAAATGCGTGTACACCCCCGCCCCACCCAAAGCCAGCTAATCTGGCTGTGATATCAGCGGTGTTGGGCTCGTTCGCTAACCCGACTCGGTTAGGGGGCGTGGCCGCTCTGTAAGCCCTTTCGTCTGGACTCCGGATTTTGGCGCCAGGGCAGAGTTCCCGGACGGGCGATATGTGTGAGTTGTGTGTGGATGCTGATAGTCATCCTGCCAACTTTTGGCCGACATGATGTAAACATGTTTTAAAACCCTTTGTAAAACAACTGACCCAAATGTCATCTGAAGCAGTCAGTGTTGCTCAGCCGGTGCGATGCAGCCATACAAGGTTTAGGGCATTCGCACTCAGTTCGCTGCAATCCTACGCACACGCACTGGCTACGCATCTACCCGCCGAGATGGAGTGAATCACTTTGATGCTGTTGTTGTTTACATCCCGCTGCTAGTAGATTATTACTTTTGTTGAACATCCACAAGTCATCTGATCACAAATCTGCATCCTAGTTTGCATGCATTCTTCACTTGTTTGCTTTATCAAAAAGTCCCGTCCAATATGGTACGATGGCTGAAAAATTCTATTCCTATATTGACCTGGAACCTTATCTGTGCTTAACCACAGATTTCGTGTTTAGATGGACTTTCTAGCCAAAAACCGTCGACGACAAACTCTAGACTAAAGTTTTGTCTTTGGGGTAGCTCAACAGTAATGCATACACTTGCCACTACCGAGTTCAGGTTACTACAGGCGAACAACTCCATGGTTTGGAGAGGAAAATTATTTGATGTATCCATAAATGACCGAATCGTTACGAAAATGTGAACAAACATAAGTGAACAGATGGCAGCAGATATATCTCGTAGTACCTGACCCGCGTTTGCAGGCTGCCAATTTGGTGTTGGTGCATGACTAGTTTTGCGTCTTTACAAGTTCTGCAACTCGAATCCGTTACCTCTTGAACCCATATACTTAGAAAACAACAATACATAAGTGTGATTTGGTACCAGAATAACACACACGGCAAAATAGGCTAAGACTCCGCCGTTATTACAATACAAACATACAAAATCAGAACACTGTTTCAAATCCATTCAACTTATATGAATTCGTTTGACACTCGTAGACGTCTTGCTTACTCGGGGTCATCACTGTCCGTTTGCGGAAAGTAAACCACTTCGCATGCGACCCCAAATTCCCACTTAAACTCGAGCATAATCTGCAGACAGATACCCTATCTTTTCGATTCAAACTTCCATGCGATATCCACACGGTGAACTACATCCTATTTTCTGTTTCTACTATATTTAGATGTTGTGGTGTTTGTCTTATTTCTCGTGGTACATCTGTGATGAACTGTTTGTTACAGTACAGCGATTGCTTAGTCGAGCATGCCTTCAAGGTGTGCGGGTTGTGACAAGAGGGTCTGCAAAATAGGTAGAATTCTAACCTGTCTTCTCTACAAGATCCAAGCTTATTCAACCTGTGAAACGGCTCTGTCTTTGGTGTACAATACTTTAAGAGAGAACCCAGCTGAAAATTTATGATATGTTTACCCGAACTATGTGGTTTCCATGACCTCAAAAGAAGACTGTAGTGCACTGCAGATCTTGGCGTTTAGTGGGCGACACGCTTGTCGCCTCACTGAACATGCGGTCCCGTCGTCGTTATGTTTAAAAAATTTGGCATATATTGAAAGTGTTCACAGTTGGACCACTAGAAGAATTATGAGACTCAGGAAATTTCCTTATCCAAAGAGACTGGCACCGCATATTTCACTTCGCTTCACTGAACCTGAGAACAGAACTGCTAGTCGGAAAATAGTTGCCAGGCCAATCGAAGTTGTTGCATGACTATCGCTTCAGCAGCCGACCGACCTGATTTAAGTTGATAACACGAGTCATAGCACTCCTGGTTGCTGTGATACAATGTAACAAGCTTGCTAACTCTGAGGCTTATTTTGATCGCCAGAATAATACAACACCCTCTGTTGACCTTGGTCCATCAGTCAGACGTTCACAACCAATCGAGTAAAAACCTGAGACACCCCTGCAACTATAACCAGCCCACGTAGTCCAAGTGAAATAGAATTAGTAGGGAAAAGGGCACCTCATTCACCTTGACGGACGCCCTGGAGTAAACACTGTAGACACGAACATCAGCACACCTAGGATAATACCACCAAACTCGCTGATAGTTGTGTGCCAGTCTATAATTGTGTTCACTTTGCCTTGCAGTAGGTTAGCAATACTAGCAGACTGGGAAGAGCGTGGCAGAAAGGAATTCTTACAATTTATTAGACAGATAGGTTTCCCAATACCGCCACAGATTGACTTCAGGGACAATGAAAGGGTTCAGGCCTTTAGTACGTTCTCATGCCGCGTCTGCTGTGGGTCACTCTTTTCACCCAGGCGGATTACGAGAAGCTAATAGCGTTGCAAGTCTCTCACAAAAATGTGAGAACTCGTTTAGGGTACTCCCTGAACGAGACAAATACACGCGTCTGCAGTTTTTGCCTAAGATCCAAGGAGCTGACAAACGTAAGCGCAGGAGCATTAGTACACACAATGTGGCCGTTGCAGAAAGCGCTAATGTCTTTTATCAAACAGTGTACAACCTGGACCAGTGGAGATCCTCAACATTACCCATTGGTTTCTTTGATCTGATAGTCACTGACGTGAATCGTCTACCGTAGCCGGCTAACTTAGCCTCATAAAGTGCGCCTCAATTTTTGAGAATAACCTTCCTAACGAAAAAAATGAAGAAACGGGCGGATGCAGTTTGACCCGCAGCCAACTCATAGTTGTTTATTGGTGTCACGTACCATTGTGACAAGTCAAGAACCATAAACCCCGAGTAGAAACAGATACCACAAAACCCAGTGCAAATGCTCCTAATATTGTTTCAGGTGACCGCCACGTAGATGTCAAATCCAGTCCAGGATTCCAAAATGTTCTGACTCGCCGCAATTCTAACAGGGTCCGACAACCTCAAAATACACTACAACACCGATCCAGCCCTTTATACGGAATGGATCTCCTCGAGAACATTCTTTGTATACTGTAGAGAATGAAACTGGTTCCTAGTACTTTATTTACGTCAAAGTGGCTTGATTGTTGGCGAAACCCATTCCTAGAACGTATCCCGTAGACCAGGTAGAAAGAAGTGTGGGATGACGAATAGTCTAACCTCGGCGCGACATTGTTTCGGAGTGATGGGGAAATCGGTAATGGAGGTGGTGTAGCTCTCTATCTGCACCGCACCTGAAGACTTCAAGTATTCACGATAAAGTGCCGATAAATCTGGAGACGAATCCTATGTTCTTCTACAATGAAGTCGCAGCACACACAATGAGTAAGTTTACTATTCTGCAACTTCAAGTCTCTACTGCATTTACCAGTACAGATACAGCGGCGGCCAACATTGGTAAAACGGTACGTGAGTGTGCATAACTGTAAAACACCAGCCACACAAGCACACAAGCGGCAACTTAACTGAACTACCCCAAATTTCAATGTCACTATTCAGAATTAAACTAAAGAACTTACTAAGTCACAAGTCACTTGGCCCAGACTTGATAACCCTGTCATCTTGATAGGCTGCTTCACCGAATAAACAGCACCGCTTGGAATACATTTCAATCGTTCCTTGTCAAGTGACCGTCTGCAGAAAACCTAGAACTAGTCCGCAGTAACACCTATCTTCAAAGACGTATGCAGACACGTCCTAGGATACCATCGGCCAATAGCGTTGCTTTTGATAGTCTTTAAAGTACTGGAAAGCTTACTAGATGAATTTCTCTGGGCTAAGATGGAAGACCTCGAACTTATCGCCGAGGAACAGTATGGTCTCTGTGAAGGATAATCGCGTGTAACAAATCTGCTGGTTGTTCATTAGGTCTGGACGAAGGCTGCCGACACAGGACTAGCCATTGGTGTGGCTTAGTCTGGCTTTTCCAAAGCTTGTGACAACGTTGATCATTCCACTTTACTGTGGAAACTCAATAGCTTCGGCCTTGATGAGCGCTCACCCACGTGACTTGAGGAGTATTTGACTGGACGTAATTCCAACGTCAGTGTGAGTGGATAGCTGCCAGAATGGTCCCTTAGCAATACTCGCGTTTCGCAAGGGTCCATTGGGGAGATCTTTGTTGTTCATTATTTTCATTCTTGAGCTGTCCAGCATAGTCAAATAATTTCTGTTGTCCCCTGTTGATGACAAAATTCTGTCGAACTCTAGATTGCCGGAAAGATATGATAACCTTACAGAACAACATGAACTGCCTAAACCAGCAGTCTATGGAAAATAACCTGGCGTTCAATGCTAACATTTGTAAAGTCACGCACGTTCGTCGTCGAAATTGTGCTGACCAACACATTGGCGACAGAATGGTGATCGTGTCAGTGTGTGAACGAGACCTACGGACCATAGTATCGAACAGTTTGAGTCTGTCTATAAATTGTACTGCCATGGCTGAAAGGGGAAAAGGGTCTTTGGCCTCCTAGAGTGAATTTGTGGAACCTTCCACCTCGAAGTGTTCACCCCGGTACTCACTTCCTTAATCCGCCCCCACCTGGAGACGAACATGCAGTCCCGTCGTCGTTATCTTTAAAAAGATTTGGCAACTGTTGAAAGTGTTCACAGTTGGACCACTAGAAGAATTATGAGACTCAGGAAATTTCCTTATCTAGAGCGGTTGGCAGAATTAGGTTGACTCAGTGAATTTCCCCACGTGTGACATAATCGTTGTCTTCAAAATATTCCAACTCCTGAGTCAACCACTAACACGTCTCCACAAACTAAACGAGGATGGACACTTGAAGGGTCATTTGGTGAAACTGAGTGATGGAACGGGCAGGTTGTTTTGTACACACACTGTTCAACTACGTGGTCACGGTTAAATTGGTTAGGTCTGAAAATCTTGCTCGATTCGCGTATGCGTAACAGCCAGCCTGTAGTACAAGTCTTCTAACCGCCATTCTGTCCCAGTCTCACAGGTCAGCAACTACGCCTATCCGAGGGAAAGTCGTTCTAGTTTGTTTGAGTATTCGTTACCGAAATGATTGCAATCAGCAGGTTTGTTGTAATTATCTACTATTCAATTCTGTTCACTTTTTCTTTGCATCCATAAGCCGTCCAACACAACTTTTTCCCCGACCAATACAAAAGTGAAACTCACAGGCAGAACTCTTTCTTATCCCTGTAACAACCTAAGATCGTACGTTAGTGTCTTCCAAGAGACCAAAACGGATGTCATGTTAACTGTCGTGGTGACCAGTTTGACAACCAGCTAGTCAGAAAGCAGAAACTTATTGATCCAATGTGGCCTGACAGCCAGCGGCTAGCAGTTCGGAGAAATATGAACGAATGATCGGAGAAAATTACATCAGTCATCTGGAGCAGTAGATACACGACTGTAACATCTGTATTTTTCGCAAAATCAGGTTACTCATACATTAAAAATGACTCACGGAGTCAATAACTAAAGGTCTGATAGAATGGCGAACACGACTAAACATGCAGTAGCGTAAACTAGCACGCTTGGACCAGACACACTATTAGTCACGCCGAGCTAGTCAAACTGATGACGCAATTTTAACTCCAGAGGCTGAAGAAAGATGTATGAGTGTGAACGATTCACTGGAGAGATAAAGATTCATACAATATCACGTATTGGTGACATTGTCACTATCACACTGAGTGCTATTTAGTCAATTGTTAACAGTGAGTTGATCTTCTTTGTTTATACCTTCAGTGTGGCTCGGCTACATCGCTGTTCTGCGCTAACCCCTACTTCCATTATTGTTCACTCTTGAATGAAAGGTGTTTCTTTGAGTACGGCAACCTCTTCCGTCGCTTAAATTTCACGGCACTAAGCCTCGGACTTCCTTATCAACTTGCAAAAGACTTCTTGAAATTAATTTCGATAATGATAGACTAACATGACAGAATTTTATGAGACAATAAAGTCACTGTCTCTTTTACAATAAATTCAAGCCAATTGCATCACCCGTTTTAACAAACGGTATATGTGATCACCGATACCGGGTCATGCCAGACGAAGTGAGACGGGACATGTAATATTTACGCAACCTGGCAAGCCTAACAATCGTGTGTATCTAGTAAAGGTCAATCAAACAATCATTTTTGAGAGTCGAGTGTACGCAAGTGTATACACACGGCTGGTCAGAATCATGTTTGTGGTATCTATTCCTAGCCTACTTTACGATGTTAGATGCCATTCCGCTTTTCTATCCAACAATAACCTAGACAAAACAGCACAGTTTAGTTGAGATTACATCTCTTGTTTTATGCAAATTATTTGTCGTGTAATAAATCATTCGAACACTCTTAATTTTCGTTCACCCATGTTTTCGGCTTGCAGAATTACCTACAATTTCAGTCTTTATTGCTGTCTTTATTGTTGTTCCCAACATTTTCTTTTTTTTCGCAGGAAGCCGATTCGATCAAAGCAGTTTATCTGTTAAGATGTTTTGGCTAGTTGTCATTTATAATTGTATTGATCATTGATCATCAGCACAACGGATAAATATATTGCTCCCATCCGGTAGTCCTATCTTGATGGAAGTTTGAAGTTAGATTCGAAAATCATACTCCAAAATGGTCATGTAAATGCGCTGTACCACTCGAAAATGAGATATCTCCAGATTCGAGAAGACTCGCATTTCTACTAAGGGATTTTTCCCACCCACCAGTCACAAAGTAAATGTAGAAGTATTCATTGTTCTGTGGGGACAACTGACCATATACCGGTGTTGAAGTAAGCAACTATATCTCAGCCCGTGTTAGCGTTTGTGATGACAGATTGGTAACATATCTATCCAGCTTTTCAGGAAATAAGGGAGTATTTGAGACTAGTAGATTGGAAGATTCCTTTTGTCTAGTCTCAAATACGACTTCATTTCCCGAAAATTTGGATGGATATATCTCAGTCGTCATCGGCTAACAAAGTACCTCTTTATGACCGATTGCGACTGAAACGATTTTTTATTGAATCAGGTAGTTTAACTGGGAACACAATTTTGTCGTTTCTGATACACGTCGTATCTTCGCAACCGGCATGTCTGTGCGTAACAAACTGTTATATCAGAAAAGCCACCTTGCTGTTTCATTTGAATAAGTTAACCAGATCCAATAGTTTAAGGTCATTGATTGATAGACTGCAGTGAATATGTATATCTCTTTTCTCCAGGCTGTACGTATCCTCAGACGCATCGGCAACCACAAGGCGAACTGTATTCACATGCCAAATACGGAGTCGAAGACTATCCGGCAAATCTCGATTGTCTGTATGAAATACATGCACCGGAAGACAGAGAGATTATAATTGAAATTGTGGAGCTTGATATTGAAGAGTCGAATAGGTGAGTGAACACAAGTTGAAGTGTATGCAGTTAACACCCCCTGGTAAACAGAAAGACTAGGCCCAGATATCTGCAGAGACCGTTCAGATTTTATTGCACTACAGCCAAGTAGAACGGGTGAGTGAATGACACGTATTCAGCTCATACTATTCTTATTGCGTAAAACTTGTCTTCTTGATGAGGGCACAAAATATGCTTTAAAAATACTTTTATTCCTAAACGTAATAGGAAACCACTGGTTTTCGTGACAGTCGGTTTCATCTCACTATGAATACGTTTAACACCTTCCCTGAACCTGAAATACGGAAGAAAAGGTGAGACCTCATCACACTGACAGGCAACCTAAATACTCAGCTTGGTCGTTTCACTTCGGAAGCGAGACCTCAAGGTGATCTATGTGGTAACCGAACTCAATGTACTGAGACTAATTAGAAACGGGTACGAGTGTGTTAATAATATTGCGTCTTCTCGTTGAGTTAACCACTTCAAAACAAGCTAGAATATTATGGCAAATAAGTATCTCTCTGTATATATCAACCACAAAAAATCAGTCAGTTATAGGTGACCTTGCTCTGTTAAAACAGACGTGTATTTCGAAGCAACTACGACAGCTCGAATCACTAAGTTTTACTTATCCGCTTCATCGTGTCACTTGCTTGGGGGTCATAGTGTAGCGAAAAGTCGTCCAATAAAGCATAATCTTTATTGTCCAACACGCTAGTTCACATGCAACGCGCGCGCTCGCGTTTACCAGTCGGTATTCCAGCCCGCAACACCTCCAGGTTTCCGTTCACGCGTCGTGTGCACTTCGGCCCGGTTTACGTGTGTGATCGACGCCTTCTATCCGGAGGTTTTCCGCCTGCCAATCTTCGTCTGTTGGTCCGATTTTGTTGAGCAACGGCTCGTCCGGTCGCTCGTATTGTCCTCCATTTATCCACGGTGGGCTTTGATCGTATTCCACGGCAGTGTCGAGATATTCCTGCGAGTGTAGAAATAATCACGCCTCCCATTTCGTTGTCCATTCTCTTTTGCCTGCCATGTCTCGTCCGTTGGTCCGATCCGGTCGAGCGATGATTCATCCGATTTCCCCCGTTGTCCGCCATCCGATGGTTTAGGATATCTCGACGTGTCTCCCGTCGTTGTGTCGGGGCACTCCGCCGAGTGTTTGAATACTCGCACCTCCGGCCTGACAATCCACGACAATATGCTTGTAAGTTTAGTTTCGTTATTCAAAAGTCAAGTGATATGAGGAAAGCCAATCAGGCAGTGTTGCGACACAAAATGTGCAATCGCTGTCAGAAGTTATCTTCGGTGAGAATGAGTCAGGGTATCTTCAAAACTTTAGTAGAAAAAAGTAAGTCCGTAGTTAGCTAAGTAGGTTCGGCCGAGTTGGTCTAGTGGCACTCTGCTACACCATCTAACCAACCTAAAGCCGTTTTCCCTTGGCTCCGAATAGGTAAGAAAATTATCAGTTACCAAAACGCAAGCTAAATAAAAGTTGGGTGGAAGTATGCGAGCATCGTTAGTCGAACGATCGAAACAGAGGAACGTGCTTTGTCTTCTGAATATAGAAGAATGGATCGTGTGTGCGTTGATCGTTTCATCCAATATTACTGTTATAACGTCGAGATCCTTCAGACTGCCGCGAGAACCTGAGTATCATAGGCAGCAGCTTCTATTCCCGAGTTAGTACAGAATAAAGGTGGACTTGATCGTCACCTGTTTAACAGATAACGTGGCACGAGTGGTGTGTATTTTATATGACGGTCAATCCAGGGCAGTTGACTAGCGGTGAAAAAATACCTGTATTGCTATTCCATTTTGATTCTCTTTTGTTTTGGTAGTTGGACAGTAACGTCGGTAACTGAGGATTCACGGTTGGTTGCTCTGTGTCCCCCAGGTGAACAATCTTATCACATCTAATTCCGAGACCCAAGAATTACACCATAATTTCGGATCAATGTGTAGGATTCAAAGTTATCGGCTGGACCGGACTGTCTGTCATTTTCCCCATCGTCGTCTATTGTGATAAACGGGTGCCGTCAAAGGAGGCGACAGCGATTGAAGATAGGAAGCACTCAGCGGTAAACTGAGTAAAATGTACCGAAGGTACTCAATCGTCATTGCTTTGGGTCTGCAAACCAATTCCCGTCTTTTCAAGGTCAGAGCAACGTTCAGAGACGTGCCCAAACGATGACAGGCTCAGTTTCTGTTGGTGGCAAATGACATCAAATTCCTGTTAGATTTCACCTTAGATTTTGGGGTGGTGTTCAAACTGCGGTGTTAGCCGACCGACTGAATATGGTGTACTTGGTTAGTCCACGTTGACGACCAACGACTTCCTCACGTTAGTGTAAGTTAACAGAATCCAACGTTCTGGCAAACTCCGGAGAGTTTTCAGCAAAAGTTTTTTAAAGAGGCAAAATTATACGAAATCTCATGCTCTGCGATGACAGAATGTTAATAGGGATTTTCTTTTTGAGGTGATGTGAGGTGATTTTTGACAGACTTGGCGTCCTGACAACAATGACTGGGTAAACACTGGTGGAACCAAGTTCAGCTTGTCATAAACCTCCCGGCAGTTAATGGTTGCCTTGTTGCTGCAGTAAAGGGGCGCTCCGTCAACGATTCGATGACTTTTAGTTTCTACTTCAACACCTGTTGTACGTAGACAATTTTTGGCTGCACAGCCGCTGTTCAGCTGACAAGTCCCGTTCGTCATTTGGTCATAACCCTCTCACGTTAGGGACAATCAGTAGAAACTGAGCGTAATAGGCTTCTCCAATTCTCAAACCAGCAGAGGGAAAGGCTAGTTTGACAGGCACAATAGCTTGTAACGCACAGTCTATGAAAACATCTGTCGACAGGTTGCTTAGGTTTGTGCAGAAATGTACACTGACATACATTGGAATACACTGACGCGAATTGCCCGTATACCACAGAAACCCTGCTCGAGAAAGAGTGAAACATCAAAGTGTCTTACCTGTGTTGATATCCAAATTAACTCTGGATGTTGCGGTCACGAAAGTCATGATAATTCTGTGAAATTTCTCTTCACCGTAGGCAGATAGCGTACCGTAGCTTGTGAACATTAGGATCCGAATGGGCAAACCGCGTAGGAGGTTTGGAACGCCGAAACGTCGAATATTCCATAGACGACCATTCGTGCGATATCTTATTAGAACACCATTCTCCTATTAAGTATTTCATTGGTTAAACTAACACTTAAAACCAAAAGATTTACCGGTTTCGCAACGTTTCGAACCTCTCGGAGATTCTTTATCAAGCGATTTATCAGGGACTTAAACCATCCTCGTAGTTCTGAAGACCAGTCAACTATCAGCCAGATAGAGTTGGCGCTCAGAGATATGTTTGCTTCGCGCCAGTGACGCAGAATTCGTTAGATCCGTATATTGCCTAAAAGGCTCGGTGTTTAAAGCGAACTGTTTGATTTCCCGTTTGCAGCGTATAACTCCAAAAAGCAATAAAATATTTTTTGATAGTCCTATCCGATGCGGATCCATTTAGAGCATCCACTGACCGACGTAACTCACCGGCTACGTTCTATAAGATTGCGGCCAAATATCTGTCACTCAATCTAATAAGTTAAATAAAAATAATAACTATGGCACTAAAACAACTTAAACGAGTAGTTCCTTACTAAAACAGAACCCTCTTATAAGCTGTTTAAACAGACACT
>LUCH01017791.1:0-24752 GCA_013368495.1 Paragonimus heterotremus
GCTTGATTCTACAAATTGGTGAACCTATGTATGTTGCATATTATAGTTTACATTCGAGTTCCGTATTTTCCCCTCCTCATGTTACGTTTCCAGTGCGTATAGTTTACGCGTAAATATTAATTTAAATTTAATATCCCGTTCATATCCACTCAATCGCCATGAACTTTAAGTCTGAACTTTCGTCTTCTTTATCAATGATCACGTTAGCTGTTCCTGCTTTCGGAGATCTTGATTCAGAGCTGTGGTGCGCCGTGTTGGAAATAGAGTTTAACAACTGGCGTATAACAAGCGACGCGGACAAGTTATTGCAGCTTATACCACGCCTCCCCAGAGATATGATAAACCTAGTTAGCGATGTCTTGCTGGGCTTAGCTACTGATCGCTATGAGTCGGCTAAGGGAACAGTTCTTAAAGAAGCACAGCCGTCCAGCAAAAGGTGTCTAGAACAACTGTTCCAACGGTTACAGTTAGAGGACAAGAAGCCACCGGTTCCCCTTCGATAAATGCGACAGACAATAGGTAAGAGGCAGTTGCCAGAGTCTTTCTTACAAGAGTTGTGGATGCAGCATCTGCCTGAGCACACACAAGGGCTGTTGTCCGTGCTACCCTCACGTCCGTTAGGTGATCTAACGGTTTCGGTGGACGCAGCACATGAGAGTCTTCGAGGCGCGACGCCGTCACCATTAGTGGGGCGAGTGGTTGCCATCAACAGTCCCGCGGACAGTTCCCTAACTACAAAGGACACCGAAATAGCAGTGCTGCGCAGGGTATTTGGATGTCGTGAACGCAATCCTGTGAAACCAAACACCGAGATAGATCAGCTAAAATGTGGGCTGACGGATCTTCGTGCTAGCATTCAGCATACTACGTCACCATCAAAGGTTCCTCCGACGCGTGCTCGACCACCTCCCGAAATAAAAACCAGCGATCTTTGTTGGTACCATGAGACGTATGGCGATAACACCAAACGATGTCGATCAACACGTAGCCGTCGTGGTAACAAACGTTTAAACTAGCAGGCCGGCATGTTTTAGCGACGACAGCCACAGGCCAGTTAAACAACGGTCGTCTCTCCTTTCTAAGGGATTCGACCTCTAAAAAGCACTTCCTGATCGATACAGGAGCGGAGGTTAGTGTCATCTCGCATTCGGTAACGGATACACGATCAGAATCTGACACTACACTCCGAGCAGCAAGCGGTATGCCCATTAGAACATTCAGCCGTCGACCGTTGAATCTAAACTTTGGTCTTCGACGCGATTTTCGTTGGGTTTTCATGGTAGCTGATATACACTTCCCAATTACTAGGATCGATTTCCTTCGACATCTCGATTTGCTGGTCGACGCACGTCGATCGCGCTTGATTGATACCTCGACAAGACTCAATGTTCGGGGTAAGCCGTCGCGTACGGCTGTGATCAGTCCAATACTAGCCAATCCCGTAGTTGGTGAGCTTTGTGGGAAACTTTCGTTTGAATTTCTTTAACTGGTCCGCCTCGCAAACGAACTACCGGCCGTGACAACCGACGTCACAAATCACATTGTCACAAGGGGGCTACCAGTTTGATGCCGTCCACGCCGCTTAGCCCCAGCTAACCTCAAAACTGCCCGAGCAGAATTTGAGCATATGCCACAACTTGGCATTATCCATCCGTGTAATAGCCAAGGGCTTCACCGTTGCACATGGTGCACAATAAGACTGACAACGACTGGCGCCCATTTGGCAACTATCGAGAATTGAACAACACGACCACTCCTGATAGGTACCCAATTCCTCATATTCAATACTTTACAGCAAACCTATCAGGAACGCAGATATTTACAAAAATAGACCTAGTGCGTGCGTATAACCAAATTCCTGTAGCCCCTGAAGAACTCGCGAAGACGGCGGTCATTACTCCGTTCGGACTTTGCGAATTTTGACGTTTGTCGTTTGGTCTGAACAACGCTGCTGTTGTGAGATCACCTACGATGAGCCCAAAATTCCAAACCTCCTGCGACGTAAGAGTTGCCTTGCCAGTATCACAGCGCCGGTTCACATTACCTCGTGAATGTAAATTTACTACAAACCACTAGCATCAAAGTTAGTGTGTTGGCGTAGGTATCGCAGTTTTACCCGTAGCTGTATAATGAATCCGCACCATCTCTACTATTGTAGACTACAGTCACTAGGATAACAATGTTTTAGCTACTACCATTACGAACGCCGCCCAACCAGGCTGACACTTGTTTGAAACCTGAAGATCAACTGGAATTTCTGTTGACAAACGTCCTCTCTGGCGGCTGCCGTGTGGTTGTGCTGAAGGTTCTCTCACGTCCAGCTCCCTAGCGCCCTTAATCGTTGAGTTAAAGTCCGCTTGTGAAGGGTGAGTAAATAAATAAATAAAGTTTGTTTACAGAACAACCGTCTTCTCACCGTGACTTACAATCCGCGTTAATATAAGGCAGGGTGTAGAGACACCCTTGGTTTGCCACGAATTCAAACTATCTTGCTATTTATTTTAACCGCTGAGACTATTGGTATTATTTAATTGCATGTCTGCATTTTCTCGTTTGTTCGATCGTCAAGGTCACATTTAACAATTTCCGGTTGCCAGCTACCGGTTTGTCGAGTTATGCTTCTGTTGTGCTTTGTTTACAACTTGCTTTCCCGGTCTACTTGCAATACACGTCGTTGTCTACTAACTGGTTTAATTATTGTGGAGGATAGACACGGTTCTAGATAGGAACGTTATAATCCACTACAAGGGGAAACCTTGGGTGTACGAACCTCGGAATTAGAATCACGATACTGGTGAGCTCGTTCCATTGAATATTTTTACTGCTTTCTATTATTTATTGCAACCTTTTATATACGCCAAGTTCCTTTTCTCCTCCCATATTTGTATATTTCTACACATTTGTACATAGCGGTAAATTTCGTGCCCTAGTTCCACCAGTTTCTGAGTGCATATTTGTTTAGAATCCAATGTGTTTATTCAAATGATGCAGTCAGGTATTTAAGTCCCCAAATCGGAGCTCGCCGAAGTAGATGCGAAGGAAAACGCCCTGAGTTTTCATGTTCCTGATTATCTCCCGGAGGACCCAGAATACTGGCTAGCGCAGCTAGAACTGCAGTTCCAGTTAGCCGGCATCACTAACCAGTCTGCCAAGTTCGCATACTTGGCTACCGCGTTGACAATGTCGGCGGCACCTTGTGTTAGAGACTTAGTGATTAGACCACCTGAGACCACCCTTTACGACGAACAAAAAAGCGCCTTCTTAGAACGTGTCGTCATATCAGAGAAAAAACGACTTAGGCGGATCCTTAGCTATTTGCAGTTAGGAGACTTTACTCCATCCCAGTTACTCCGGCAGTTGAGGCAGGTGGGACAGAAGCATAAGATCGATGACAAACTCCTGCGTTACCTCTCGATGCAGTGACTGCCCGACTTTATGCAAGCAGTAATCTCTTCATTCATGTCGACGAGTTCCTTGGATGGATTGGCAAAATCGGCCTATTTGGTCATCGTACATCTTCCCAGCAGAATGCATCAGGTAGAAACAAACAGAAAGCATAAACGCCGAGTTAGCTGCAAAAGTGAAAGAACTTTGTCTGGAAATCCAACCTCTCAAAGCTTTTCGCTCTCGCCCAGCTTCTAGAGGACAGAGCCATTCTAGATCGCGTTAATGAACTGGAAACTGCTGGCATCACTGTAGATTCGAGACCAAGGCGCGGAAATGCATCAAGCCGTGCACTTTCTCAACCGCCTCAGTAAACGTGAGTGCCAGCAAATAATGGCGACGACTGTTGCTGACAGTCCTATTCCTGGTCGCCTATTTTTTTATACACGACAGAAATTTTAGGTTGCGTTTTCTAGTGGATACCGGCCCTCAGGTCAGTGTCGCACCGCCTAGAGAAGAGAATACGCCTCTTTCGACGCCCTTCAAGCTCTAGGCCGCCAACAGACCCCTAGTACGCACTTTTGGCACACGTCCCCTTACGTTGGATGTGGGCCTACGGCGTGCTTTCCGTTGGGTGTTCATTGTAGCGGATGTACCAGATGCAATTTTGGGCATTGACTTTTTTGAGCATTTTGGGCTGGTTGTCGACGCAAGCCATCACATGCTCCTAGATCCTATAACTACTATAATCACAACTTCCCCGACGACTGTCGTCAACCCACTGCTTGCGGAAACAAGCGGTGATGATAGATACAGAGCCGTATTGCATGAACTCACAGAGTCGACCCGTCCATCCAACGAGCTACCTGCCGCCGTTACGGACGTAGTACACCACATCAAAACGAAAGGCGCACCAGCCTTCCAACGTTCCAGAAGACTGGCACCAGACAAACTGCTCATCGCTCGTGCTGGATTTCAACACATGCTGGATATGGGCATAAACCGCCCTTCTGACAGCCCATGGGCATCTCCTCTGCACATGGTGCCAAAGAAAACAGAAGGCGACTGACGTCCTTGCGGAGATTATCGTGGATTGAACAATGCCACTGTTCCAGATAGGTACCCTGTGCCACACATCCACGATCTAACTACCAGACTAGCAGGTGAAACAATCTTCAGCAAGATCGACCTCGTTCGCGTCTACTACCAGATAACGTTAGCACAGGAAGAAATACCCAAGACAGATATTACCACTCCATCCGGGTTGTTAGAATTTGTGCGTATGTCCTTCGGTCTTCGTAATGCTGCACAGACGTCCCAACGTCTGATTAATGAAGTCACCCGTGGATTGAACTTCGTTTATGCATACGTAGACGACATCCTCTTGGCTAGCTCTTCCCCGGAAGAGCACATCATCCATCTACGGACGTTATTTCAACGTCTAGCTTCATATGGCCTTACTGTCAACGGAGCTAAATCCGAACTCGGTCAAACTTCGTTGGATTTTTTAGGCCACAGCATCTCGGCAGAAGGGATTAAACTGCTCGATTCCAAGGTCGAGCCTATTCGATGGTGTCAGCTTCCCGACACAATTCCCAAACTCCGCCGCCTTAATTTACTTGTGAATTACTATCGACGATTTATCCCCAACTGCGCCAAGCTCATGCAACCCCCAACTGATCTGCTCCGTACTTTACACCTAACCCCCGAAGCCACTATCGCTTTTGCCACCGTGAAGGAGGCACTTGCCTTTGCAGTCATGTTGCATTACCAACAACCGGACGCACCAATCAGCATTGCCGTGGATGCATCGTATGCACCCATAGGTGCAGTGCTACTGCAAGCAATTCGGAGACTTGGCAACCGATTGCATTCCTTTCTCAACGTCTCAGCGATACCGAAATGCGAAACAGCACTTTCGGTCGTGAACTTTTAGCTGTGTACAAGACTGTGCACCACTTTCGCTACGCACTCGAGGACCGTGATTTCATCATTTTCACGTATCACAAACCTCTCGTGTACGCCTTGCGGATTTACTCCGGTGGATATTCACCTCGAGAAACTCGACAGCCGGATCACACAGCCCAGTTTTCTACGGACACCCACCATGTCTCCGGAGCCGGAAGCGTCGCCGCGAATATTCTACCACGAATGCACAGCGTGTTTACAGCCACAGACTTGATCTCAAATCACAACATAGCTGCACAACAGCAGTCCGACTGCACGTTTATGGATGATCTAAAACGCACGAACTTACATAGCATCACAGTTCCATTGACATCTTCGCCTGGTACCATTATATTTGACAATACGTTGGAATGCTCCAGGCCAATCGTGCCACATTCGTTAAGAAGAGCAGTTTTCGGAAAGCTGCATAACCTGTCACACCCAGAGATACGCGCATCACTAAGACTGAGCGCGGATCAATTCGTCTGGCCTAACATGAGTCGGGACGTGCGGCATAGGGCCCGTTGCTGTTTTGCATGTCAACGTTCCAAGGTGAACCGACACACAAACAGCCCGCTGGAATCTTTTCCAACTTCAGACGATCGTTTTGAACATGTCCACCTGGACCTCGTCGGATCACTTCCATCTTCTCGAGGTTACACCTACCTAACCACATGTATCGACCGGTTCACTCGCTGGCCAGACTCATCAACAATATTTGTTGCTTGCGCTTTCGTCGAGCATTGGATCGTACGTTACGGTCGTCCGTTGACCATTACAACTGATCTCTGTACGCAATTTGAATCAGCCTTATTTTCACAACTGGCCAAGCTGTTAGACGTGCATCGAGCACGCACCACAGCATATCGCCCACAAGCGAATGGACTCGTAGAGCGTTTCTATCGTCAGCTCAAAGCTTCATTACGTGCTCACGGGCGGATGGATTGGACGGAAGCATTACCTCTAGTTCTACCTGGTATTCGCAATTGTGTCAAGGATGACAGTAAGACCCCAGCGTCATTCGTCTATGGTCGTCCCTTAAGCCTTCCAGCTGACTTCTTTCAACCGTCAAGCAAAACCGTTTGTGAAACACAAGACTACGCCAACCAGCTAGCCAACTGCATGTGGTCACTACAAGCGAGTGCCACACGTATTCAACAATTCTCGTCTTACGTTCCTAAAGAACTCAACACTTGTGAGTTCATGTTTCCGCGAACAGACTGTAAAGAAACCGCTGACCCAACCGTATCAAAGCCCTTTTCGTGTCATTAAACGGTCTGCAAAAACTTATGCGATCGACAATTTCTGTCAACACCTCACGGTCTCGAATGACCGCCTTAAACCTGCTTTCACCGACTCACCCCTCAATTTAACAATACAAGCGTCATCCGAACGGTCTCCATCTACTTCAGCCTCCGACTAAGTCCCAGCGATGTCTTCCGCATCTACTTCCGACAAACTCCTTCCTCCACCTACAACTCGATCAGGGAGGCGCGGCCGTTTTCCTGCGCGCTATCTCGAGTAGTTTGCCTTTTTCTGTTTCACATGCATTGCACAGTTCATAATTCATTATGTATTTCATGCTTTTGTAGAACAGTAACTAACAGTTTTTCGTAGGTACAATTTCCCGGCTCGTTTTGCACAGAAGAATGTTGCATATAACTGTAAATATCTTCAGGCACTACACGACACGCGTTACCGTGGGTATCTGCCTTTTTTTTCTAACGTTCAGGTACTTCACCTTTCCTTATTTCTAGGTCAAACACGAGGCATAGCAACAGTTGCTGGGCCCAAGGAGAAAACACACGACTGACATTCCCAAACCACAATCCACTAAGCCTTCGGTTAACCGCTAATGATACGGAACCTATCCATTAACTCACAAGGTGAACACTCCACTTGTCTGAACCTACTAAAATAGCACAATGTAACGGGTTTCACTCGATAACAGTTAATTTCTGCACTGAACCTGACACAAATGTAGATGACGCTGTTAGGCAGTTAGGGTAGTGTTTATTAGGATGAAATGAGATTCGGGCTCTTACAAAACGATATGTATCGAGCTCTTGTTAGACATTTAGTCACAGCTGTCTATGTTAGGCATGCCAGGACTCTTCACTTGAATCGATACATCGAGTCGTCACTTATAGATGTCTGCATTGGGTGCTCTGGTTTTTGCAAGTCAACGACGCGTGGTGAACATACAAGCAATCAGCCCATTTGACGATCGACATACGCAACAAACTGGGGCTCGTATAGTCTAAATGTGACCAAATATGATGTCTTCCTATCGTCTTTCAACCGTCCTCCCATCAATCTATCCACCATATGAGTGAACTGGGAAATAAATAATTTTGTCTGGTGGGGACCCAACTATGGAAAACCTGGGTTCCGGCGATAAGAAGAGCATGTCTTCTTAACGATGCATTGCAGTTCGCCTGGCAGATCACTAATTACGTAACAGCATGCGGTTCCAGTCGCTGCTTCGGGTGTATTCGAAATCCAGACACAGCCACTGGGCCTCTGTTAAATTAACAGCTTCAACAAACTACTCACAAGTAACACAATTTCAGTGCCCAAATAGTAGCCTTAGTGGTTTTCAGCGTGAACCGCCTGGAAAATCCCGCCGAGTCAATCTATTCTTGGACCGTTTAGTGGGATGCCACGATATAGTAGAAAGGGTAGTTAACTGATTCAGAAATGTGAAATTTCCAGACTTCTAGAGCAACTTCGTAACTTCACTTGTACGGCACTCAATGTCGCTAACACCGGAACAGCTGAGACTTACATTTTTCATAGCCGGATCGCATCTAACTAAAAAAACCTGGCTCACTACGTCAGTCATAATGTGCAAGCTTACGCATTAAACCATTGAACCGCAGTAAGGATAGCATTTGGTACATTCTAATGAAGAAGAAAAGAATTTCATGACTAATTCAGCTGTTCCGTACGTTCATGATGCGCAAGGGTAGCCCAACTGCAAAGACTGAACTTTCACACATGAAATAACACCAAATTTCGTGAAGACCGCCTCGTATGGATAGAATATGGTGTTACACAAGAGAAGGATATTAACCTGACGGGATGACATTCTGTTGGTGTTTTGAGGTTGTCCACCAGAAAGATAGGATTTTCGGTAAAAGCCCCATCGTTTCATCCGAAAACGATTCAAACAAGAAATGTCTGCTTAAAAGATATGTCTTACAGTAGGGTACGGAACTCGGAAGTCACTGGTTTTGAGAGACGTCCCCCAAAAACCGGGGGATCGACGCATGAAACCACAGAATCAGAATATACGCTTTAATTATCATGACTAAAGTGTTCGAACAACTGTTGTGCCTAAAAACACACTTTGAAACTAGACATTCCTTACTACCGGCAACACCTTATTTATGATAAAGTGTGCATTGTGCGAGTGGCCCTTCATCATCATCATTATCATCACTATAAACAGCAATACATCAGTGGTTCACACTGATGCTTAACTGCCACACAACCACGGAGGAAAAAAACTATATGAGAATAGATAAGAAAAAAGGGAAAGGGAGGGGAATGGACTTAACTACTAAAAATAGCTACTTGTACATTCAAACATACAACTAGGCGCCTACACCTTGCAAACAAACAACCAAGCTGTAAGTGAAAGTAAGGCGTCATCAGCAAGACAGCTTCCTTACGGCTTTCACTGCCGCCGCGTCTTTAAGTATACTCACTTCACAGACAACCCGTACAAACAACGACAACATTAAGGCCATTGAGCTCGGTTAGCCGCCATCTCACCTAATGTCTCAAGTCAGTGACGGTGCGAGTCGCGAGGACCCCAGCCTGGGAGACGAACCCGATCTACAGTGACCAAACCATTCATGAACGATTTTATTTGCCTACGCCAGTTAATCATTTGTCCACCTTACATCTTACGCCAGTCGGCAAACAGTGTTCGGTGTAGCAAACGATTAGCTGGCATCCTTAGTACATGACCTAACCATTACACTCTGTGCAACTGTGACAACTGAACAAAAGAACTCGTTTGACAATCAGTGCCAAACACCCGATTCATAACATCCTCGCTGCTTACTCGCTGGCTCATGTTAATAAAAAGTAGGTCCGTGGTAAAAGTGATTATAAACGTGTGAATTAAACCCCGGATCTCTCAAATGTCGATCACGTGAATTTGACGGTGGTTAGTATGTGTTTAACACAGCCAGTATAAAGAGGCGTATAACGTACAGTCGTCAAGCCAATGTTCAACGCTTAGGTTAGACCACGAGTCGCACACCTAACAAACTTCCCATTAGAGAGCTGAGCTTACATCTGACGTTCAGCAAGTGACAGTTGCGTTGGCAACTCAGAAATATCCTATCGTATGGGCAAAAAAATGTCTCCTTAATTTACACAAGATATACATGAAGATGCGATTCACCAAGCAAATGAATGGACGTGTGGAGTTGAAATAGCCACTGAAGGCGGTGGGAACACGTAAAAGAGTGATTCTGAAACTGGCACATCTGTGTAAGATATGCGAGTTCTCCCAGTGGTGAGTGAAACCATTGTTATCCCCCTTTTGAACACAACACCCATAATCAAGATTCGAATGCTTGCATAACACGACCCATATAAGGTAACTAACAGGTGTGAGTGAAACGTTTGTGCGAAAGACATCACTTATATGTAACTCTACTTGCCTGTTCTAAGGAAGCCTGTGTCGTGGTGGTTGAGCACTCATCTTTTATACCCCGAGGTGTTTGCTGTCATGTGGCTACCTAGGTCACGAGTGGCTTAATTGTCGCCAGACTACTCGGACCTAGACAGGAGCAGTCGCAACAATCGGATTTTAACCCGCAACTGCAAACAACAATTGAATGTTGCTGCGAACGGGCTATTGCGTTGAAGTTAATCGACTTTGGGACAAAACTATTTTAAAATGCAAAACGTTGCGGGTCATAATCCGTTTCTGAGTGAAACACATCGAAATCTTCATGCCACTGGCGAGTATTTCACAGGCGAGAAGCATATATCAGTGTATGCTTAAAAATACGCCTTTACACAGACTTCCCAAACAAATCCTCATTGGTTAGTTACATGAAAAAGCTATGTACCACGGTAGCCAGGAATAATATCTTGTTGTAGTTTACGGTTCTGTCATTCAATCACTGTAGTATATTACTAAACTGTATCTAGAATTTTAGGCTGCCTAGTAGTACAACATGTGTCGAACCTGCAGAGCCAAGTACTCTAAAGCAGTGGCAACTTGGGCAGAAGTATTCGAATTAGCCGTTACGCATAATTATACCGTTTTGAAAGAGGTAGTGTACTTTCCTCACAAACCGATCTGCACTGCCAGCAAATAATGGGAAAAGGCGTTCTATCAAACACATCAATAAGTTTGGTTTTAATACACGCACACACACACACACACAACGCCCAGTTCACATCAGCCACAACAACTTTAACCAAAACTGCATACATTCATGCAAGTTAAAATTCATGCACACTCCAGAAAAACACAGTTGACCATGTCATTGACAGTTGAGTGTGTGATATGGCATCATGCCATGATCGATCAAATGGTACGTAACCCGTGCTAATGCGTTGCTGGAAGACAAAAATGTCATATGATGCTGCACGCAGGAGTAAATCCTATCGATTTTTACTCCACGTATGCACGTACGTCTGGCCAAGCACACTCACGCATGAGAGCACTTTAAACATGGGGGACATATACGTAGTGTACGAATTTCAAACAAATGAGAGAGGAGTTTACGATCAAATGAGAGTTGTGAAATAATTTAAAGTCAAACGAAAAACAAGGACAAAATGCTCGATGATAAATGCCAAGAAAAGAAGGACCACAACTCGGAAATAGTTGTGTGCAGTTTCTTGTCACAGTAGTTTGATCTATCCATATCAATCTGTCTAGAGGACATGCGCGCACGAGTGAAGAAAAGCCTTGCTGAGAGGTTACATGCAATGGCGTCCAATTAGGAGGCGTTTGTTTGATCAGGCCAATAATCTAACACAAAGCATGCGAACAAGGGAAGTTCAAGTAAGTCGCCAACATGGCCGACCTACCGTCAACAAAGCAGTAGCGAAACACAATAAGGATTCAGAGCAGCAGTGCCGACCAGTGAAATATCAGCCGAAACACAAATTCCTGATTTACCGCCAATATAAACCAGACACCGAGAAACAAGTACACAGGAACAACCAGGAAAAAAGCTGTGCACGGGAAAGACCGATTCATCTTACAAATCTGCACGTGCGTTTTGAATGAATGAGATTGTTCAGGTAGGAGTAAATGCTGTTCTCCCTGATCGTTTCTCAATCGTCATCATCACCGACACTAATATGTAAGCTGATGATGTTGATGTTTAGCTGATACGGTGACACGAAAAAAGTTGATAGCAGTTAAAATGGAGAGGAGGAATTAAACGCAATAGGCGAAGTCCTGTGTTCTGCCAACCAACACTAGGGTGTCTATAAACTTTACAGAAATTGTCCGAGCCTCAACAATCGTCTCGAGTTTCAAGGGCCTGGTTCAGTAACTGTCTTCACAGACCACGTGACGGTACTGCAACTGAATAGTCAGTATCTCTCTAGATAGAGTATGGTTGAGACCTAATGGCTCTTATACCTCAAGAAGAACCTCTTAACTTCATCATCAAAACAATTATGAACCCGACCAAAAGATTCTGTAACCCAGACCGCTGCTCACCTCAACAATAACGCGGAATGCCTTAGAAGAAGACGGTACTGAGGATTGAAAGTTAACAAAAGAGGACTAATCGGAAAAACTGGAAATGATAGGAATGCAGATAATCCATCGACCGTGACACACCGCCATCTAGGATAGCGTGTCAAACCAGCGATTTGAGTAGTCACGAGGATCCCAGTCAGGCAGGTAACACCTACTCACTATGCTCAATTGGAAAGTCAGGGTTTTCATATTTCGTGACCACCGCGTTGTCCGACCACTACGCGGGTTCACCCAACTGTTGCCCGGTAAGGTAGACGATCAGCTGGCGTACGGAGTACCTGACCCAACCATAGCAGACGTTGCAACGCGATGTGTTGACCAATTGATCACGCATCTCGAGCTTTCCTGAATACTCGCCGGTGAACGGCCACACTGCCCACGCGATCAGCCAACTTAATGTGGGCTAACTGGCACAGACAACGATGGTCGAACACAGCAAATCTGCTTATATCTTTACCGCTAACAAGCCAGGTTTCTGAACCATACAGCAAAGCCGAACACATACAACCATTATACATTTGACTTTTTAGCCACAAGTGAACATATTTTCGACGCCGCAGGCTAGAAAAAATAACGTTTACCCTTGCTGCCTTCGCTGATGTCTCATCAGCAATATTACAAGCAGACGAGATAGTTACCCAATTATATGAAACTGTCCACAGTCTCACCACAGTCTTACCTGCTATGAAGAACGTGCAGTAGTGAGAATGCCCTTCAATCCTGAAAGTGAACTTTCCACTTTGAAGATGCAAAGCGCACTCGATACACACCAGTCGGGTCACTCATCTTGTTCGGTATGGTCTGCATGCCCTCGGTAGAGGGGCTGAGGAAGGCAATATCACCTGCTCAGTATACGTCTGCCAACCTAACGTCAGGAAGAAGTTCAACATCAAGCTCACAGGATTCCTCAAGTGCACTTTCCAGAATGTCAAGACGAAAAATTGAACGGGAAGGAAGAATTCAAACACCCCTGGGAATGATGAACGATCGGGACAGTCGTCCATAAACCGTCACTCTGCTTGCACAGTGAGCATAGAGTGGTCTCAACAGATTCACATATTTCCCTGGAACTTCCTTGTGAAAAAAGTCATCCCAGGGAACGTTACGAACAACCGAAACAAAAACAGACAGTTGTTAACTTATTACTAACGGCTTCCGCTCACCCGCCCTCCAAGTGGATACCGATAATCAATCTCTCAACCGTCACCAGTAAGGTAGGATGTTAGACAATGGAAAAGTAGTAATCCGAAAAGCAGCACACATTCATGCTAAACAGAGAAAGTGTTGTCACGCGACGGGAAAATCGCTGTTCTCAACCAGCGATCCAATCAGTCGATATAGATGCCAGCAGTACTATCAGCGTAACTTGTGTCAACCTAATTTGATGTATGGAATGGTGTGGAGAGAAACACAGTATGCAAATGAGACGGACGACATAGATCATTCCATCTGTCTCCTGTAAGCATTCATACACTCGCGATCAGCTGTTAGCAGCTCGTACTGCACACACGCCAGACCATCACCAATCAGCACTCTGAGTGAACCTGTTCAGTAAGATGTGTGCGCGCGTAAGTCAGTACTTTCGCCAGCCCGAATAAATTAGCGTCCTTGAAAAAAGTGGACTTGAAGTCGCATGAACCGGCTATATCAATATCATGATCACTGACTGCAGTAAGCAAACAGCTAATAGCGATGTTTTACTATCATGCAAACAGGTAACGCGGTATGTACACAAACCAAAACTGAATATATTCGACTATCTAACGTAAAAACAAATCCCTCGCAGAAAGGAAGCACGGGATTAACCCAATGCATGGAATCCGTATAAGGTTGTGTACAAACAATGTAGGTCAAAATGTGTGCACCTTGTAAACACTATACAGTCACAAACAAACGGCTGAGAATAAGACAGTATCCACGGGACAGCTGAAGTATCAGTTTCATCGTCTAAACTGTATGACAGTCTCCGCGTCACAAATGACTCACAAAGGAAATGAAAAACTTACACTAATGAGTCCGATAACAGCCATCTGCTATAGTGCATCTAGTCACAACTGAATGATTCACGGAGTCTTATCTGAGAAGAAAAATGACAAATGGTCCCTAGCTTCCAAACAACTCCTTACGCTTGTGTGTGCCCAAAGGTCGCTAACCCTGTTCGTATCGTATGCGAGTCAGCTAGAGGCCGGACAGAGCACGCAATCTGGTAGGCGTTTGACATTTGAATGGGAAAGTTAGAAGGCAAAAATGAGGTGAATTCATTCTGCACACTCGCCAGTCGTAAACATGTGGATAGCACAAAAACAGAGAACAACACTTAAGTGAAATAGCTGAGTGTATAAATCGGGTTGGATCAAAGCTAAATCCACGACATGCAATAACTGACAATCACTCAGTTTTGTGCACACGAAACCTACTGCCGACAGCCGATCAATAAAACCTCGATGTACTTGAGAATTTGTGAATTGTGAAAACCCAGCAGGACCGCAAACGAGGATGAAGTATTGATGCTGTAAACTGTGGTCGGAAAGTACCTTCCAATGGATGAAGCAGCGTTTCATCCTCGTTGAGTAGCATTAACCGGCGAATAAGTTAAGACGATTCTCAATCACTTTGGGATATGCTCCTCGGCTCGCGATTCAAGCGTTATTTCTGTTCTGCCGTTGCAAGTGTTCCCACAACCGCAAAGAAATTGATAGGCACAGTGACTGATAGAAAATGTAGGACTTCGCTTTTTTATCAGGGGTGGAAGCAACCTAATCGTTTGTGAGTGTAGGACAAGTTTTGCTGCATTACACACGTGTTCCAAAATGACGCTTGTAGCGACTATAACATGATATTTTTGATAGTCGCATTCACTTGTACATTTTTAATGATTTTGGCTTTTTGCCCACTTTTGTTTTAGTCAAGCTATTCCACTTGTAATATCCGTCCCGGGGCTACAATCACAACCCGCTCCGTGCCCCGCTAGCTTGACGTGCATTCTCTGTACACTTTAACTTGCAGGGTCGATACCAATACACGAGGGTCAACGCGCTTAGTCCTTGCTTTTCATTGTCGATTGGTTTTCTATAGTGACTATAGACTGGGTAATAATCTGTTGGACCAGTTCCAACACGCTGGTAATCCCTCCAAAGGTGTTCATCAAACTGCCGCCTTTGAAAAACGATTTGGCGTGAACGGTTTTTTAAGGAACTTTCAGTCACACGTTTGCCGTGTTTCGATTCTCACAATTTTCCAATTAGATATGGAAATTTATTAAAACTTAGCAAACTGCGCGTTAATCGTCCAAGCCTGAAACTTCTGTACATGTCATTTGTCAATTCTATTCAGAAAACGTTGCTTCTGTTGAGAGAGAAACAACAAAGTGTCATATTCCGTGGACAACGGAATACAATGCTATTGGACATCGGGTTTCTGAGTTTTCATCAATCCGTACGTACATGGAATGCATGCGCCAATTGGCTTCATCGACTTGCACTGATCGGCAGAGATGATATCATTCAACCCCAATTTTTCCCAGCTGCCGCAGACTTTCTTTTCTGCTTTTTGGATGTTGTCTGGATTATTATCCGGCAGAAACCTCTGAATATCATGTAGAACTTTAAACACTTTATCCGTGCTCCGTTTTATCAGGAGAAACCGGTAACGCATCCTCCAGTTTGTTGGGACGTTTGCAGTCCTGATGAATGTCCAAAATTCACAAATTCTCAGGTATGTCGAGGTTTTAATGATCAACTGTCGGCAGCGTGTTCTGTGTGCACAAAAATGAGTGCTGGTCAATCGTTGCGTGCCCGATTTACACACTCGATCATTTCATTGAAGTGTTATTGTTCTGTTTTTGTGCTAGTCAAACGCTTACGACTGACGAGAGTGTACACAATGAATTCACATCGTTATTTGTGTCCTTAGACATGTCTATTTCAACGGGTTAAAGACTCAATATTTTAAAACTACTATATGGCCTGAGCTAAGGGTATGCCTTTTTGTTATTTGCAAGAGTCCCACTGATTCTTACTACAGGAACCACACCATAATTAGATACCGATGCGCAAAGCGGTCATGTGAACGCGACACCATCGTGATCTATTCGTGGAAGATAGGTCTCGCCATCAGGTGAGTATTTTTGGAGGAAACGAAGATTTCAGGAGTAAATCTGGGAAAAATTTGAAGCAAAATCAGTGAGATAAACTGCAGCTGACTGTGATATGTATCCGGCGCAAAAGTTAAAGTCAGGCATATTGCTTACCAGTAAATTAAGTCACCGACACAGACGTTATGGCAGCTACCTAACGCAATTCCCCCACATATTCCTTTTTCCTAAGATGTGATCCGTGTCTTGGGGCCCCAGTAGACCTGAGCCTAAAAACAACAAACCGAAAATGCTATAAGGAAATGTCAGCTACTTTACAGATGCAAACACCTCTGAACCCTAGTCAGTGAAGCGTGTGGGGGTTCGAATAGCCTTATTCGAAATTGACAGGTCGCTGCTCGGTCAACTGAAACATCATGTTAAACCCAACACCTCACCAACAATGCGTTCGTCTTTGCATGTCCCCTAATTTCTTTGTTAAACCTGTCATTCACACACTCAGATCAATTACATCTCTAACATGTCGCACCTAATATGCATCGTGTTGATAACCCTTTGACCCACATCTCAAAAGTCAAAGCAACCTATAAAAGCTGCTATGTTTATTCGTTCAGTGCCCAACACAGCACTTGACAAGGAAAGCCTGACAATGTCCTAGAGGGCGCGTGACATGAAACGCCAGACGTGGTCATCGGTTCAAGCTTTGTCAGCAACGTTAGTGTCGGTGCCATCAACACATCAAGTTAATTGTTTGCCACGGCTATTGACCATGAGCACCGTCACTACAACTACTCAGTCTGTCACATTTCTACGCGACTCATCAAGAAGAACGACTATTCATTACTGAACAACACATCTTGTTTTGACGACACCACACAAGCTAAACAATCCGCAGTCATACGCTAAGTAACTTCGACTCCGAGAATTGCACGGTTTTATCCAGCAAACGAATTACAAGCCCAGGATCACTCTCGCATAAACCCATCCATCCATCGTACCCCGCAAGGTCCCACTGTCACAATTACTGATTCGCAACCGTCTGATGTGCTATCAGGATTTTAATAAGTCCAAACATTTTGTTTTGCAGTTTTTGTTATTCACTTGTATTGGGTGTACTGCAGTTTATGTGTTATATTTTCACTTGTATTGACGTTATTCACTTTATGATCATAAATAAATTTCGTACTTATGAGTCGACCGCAGTCATGCTTGCCAAAAGGTTGCAGTGCGCACCATTCCCTGAGAGAAACGACGTTGGTTAACTCACTACCACCCAAATGACTTCTGACACATCACACAGCATACTTTATTCGACTTGATCTGCTAAAGAACGTCCACGGACAATATATCTTGGCAATTTTAGGGTATCTAAACTTGATGTAGTTCAACCAACTTTCCCGAAGTACCCAACCACACTCCTTTGTACTCGAGTCCCTACCGAACTTCCTCAGTAATGAGGATTTTGAAGCAGTCTACCAGCCGGCAGAACATTGACTTCGCTAGTTCTAGGAGAGTGTACAACAAAGCTGCCTAACTTACTATTTTTTTGTATAACCAGTGTGAGGTAGGTTGACATAACACCGATTACGATGAGCGGTCTCATGCCACCTAACACCTGGAGCCTGTTGGCACTCACGGCAACGAAGTTTAGGTCTCGGGGAGTCTCTCAATTTTCTTCTCACTAGATACGTGTTCGATAGATTCCTCAAGATTGGAAATTCCCTTGATGGGGTTGAATCAGTTTAGGCGTAACACTGCTCCAAGTTCATTTACAATAGCCCCAGCCTGGGTTATTAGACTAAAAGACTCCAGGCAATCGTCCACTCAGAGTTCTCCTTCATTCCGTTCGTCATCTTCAGCAAAAGACTATGACGACTATCAACAGCTTTTTCATAAGACAAAGCTAGAACAACACGGTGATGACGTAGATCAGAACGGGTCGACAGTAGGCGGTCCTTGAAACGAATCAGAATCCCACGAAAAGAAATGCTGTGCAAGTCCCTCAATAAAAGGAAATGTCCTTCACAGGAAAATCCCTTATCCATAACGAAGATCTTCACCGGGTAGTCGAAGAAAACGCAAAAATACTACAGCTGGCACGCTGCTATTTACATCCTGACCCTGGACTAGGCCCTTGCTGAGAGACACCACGCTGTTCGACGACACAACTGAAGATTGTTCGCACTTTGTGGGGATTATTCAGATAGTGTGCCTAAAAGTGTGATATGTATCAGTTCCGCGCTCTATTTGAGACACCCCAATTTGTATAAACCAACGAGATGCAATCTGGCTTAAAGAATGTATAACTAACTCTTGATTTTGGGTTTCGGGTAAACCATTTTGAAAACGCGGTAATATGTGACACAGCTATCCTCTTATTATCAAGCATTGTTTGACTGTGCTGTCTCTAAGAAAACTCTATCCCACAGTGGCCGTTTGTAACATTAATGTGAATTTCAGTCCGACTTATTACCGACGACGGGTCACTTTCCTCTGACGTGCCTCCGTAGTCAAAAGTTAACTCATATATCCTCCGGATCACGTCACCTAAAGAAGCCCGACATGTTCTGACAAAGATTATTGTGATGAAAATCTACCCGATTCATCGCTTATTTTAACTTTGATACAACAGGAGATCTAGCGCGTGATAAACTAAAACGTTGTGTTGAGATACCACATCAGAAATTCACGGAAGGCTTTAATGTTACACCACCTGTTGGTTGCCGATTTCCTCGTTCTGCGCTGCACCAGTCAGCTTACATTTTGACTTTGCAGGGGTCATCAGGATCAGCCAATGACGGAGTGTTATTCCCTGTATACTGTTGTATATCTATAAATACAGCTTCTCATCCCACGAATAACAGCAGCTTACTTCAACCCCCAGCAGGTCATCCTCTTATTACTTGCATGGAAGGTCTAAATTCACGTACAATTTATAGGATTGTTCTAAGCCCCTAATTCCGAGTGTTACAAAGTGGCATCACGGACAGCATTCAGGCCTGCGTGGGAGAACCCCACTGGATTTTCAGTCCAACAACCACTCCTGGAAATGGTACGACATGAGCTTGTGAGAATTCAAAAAAACTGTTTTACTCGCATAAGGCTTGTTGATACTAGCAAGCTTCCGTTGCCAATACCTGATGTTTCTCAGGGATGTCTTATCCTGTCAAAATTTCCACGTTGTTCGCAAGTGAAGTCTGACGTGAAGTGTGCGTCGAGTTATCCCGTTTCCCTACCTCAAGTTACTGGGGAATATCAGTTCGCACCAGCAGCAGGATGTCCACCGCAAAAATAGAACAGCTGTGATGAGAAGTTGCTAATCCAGGGATTGCAGCTCAGTGGACTTCTGAGCGCACAGGATAGCCCACGTTCGGTGCAGAATGCAGAACATCAGCCAACGCAGCAGTATTTGCAGATCAATCGCCTTGGCGATAGATTCATTGCACAAGATAGTGACAGATACGTTAACTAAGGAGGCGTAATTTGTCACCAACTTAGCTAGACTAGTCAACCTGATCGGAACGAATCCGATGCACTTAATTCACAGGTCGAAACTAGCACCACATAAGGTACATTTTACCATCACGTTTGGAGGTGGGTCCGGCTTGTTTACATGAATGTCTGCCGTTTCTGACGTTGTCTCGCGTTTCTCCAACAATTGACAGAACAGTTGAGCACAATCAGCTATATCGTGAATGTCGTCCAGTTACAAGCAATTTAAGCTTATCCTCCCGCTAGGTGCACTTATTCTATCATTACACCAAGAATACCTGATTCACAGGGATCCGGAAGACGGTGAGTTGCTTGCGCCGCTTTCCAAGCGAACAATCAACTGCATTCGGTGTCACTTCTTAGTTTACAAAGTTAAATCGACTGCTAAATATAGATTTCCCTCCAGATACAATTACGTACTCCACAACCTGTGTCCACCTTTACCGCAAATGGCCAGAAGATCACTCATCTTCCTTGAAGAGTTCGGTTGGGCGGCTCGGGTCTGTATTGTACCCTAAGTTTACCAACATCGCATAACAACTCTTCATCTGACTGGCTATCTCGCGGTAGCTTGGGACACTGCTAACAAACAGTTTAGGACTCTTGAAGATCTCTTCATCTACCGCTTGCATAATATCATGCGGGCAGCCAAAATGTTGATATAAACTTCTCACAGCCCCCATAAGCCCCACCTTTACTGTCAAGGGAACGCAGTGTTTAGTCGTCATCTTTGCTATGTTACGGCAGTGTTGCAGCAAATAACAAAACTTAGAACCCCCTTAACCGAACTTTTTGCTGCCTTACCTTCGAAAATAATGACAAAGGTCTAGTGATTTTTCGGGCGTTCATCAAAGCAGTGCATCTGAACTTTGAAAGACCGGCCTCAAGGACCAGAGTTCGAAGGGCTTATTTTAACTGTTCGGTAGGACTTGGACCGAAGGAGTGTGTGCTTTATAGGCTCTTCGCTGAACAGAGGGGCTGACTGTATCCAACGGTGCAGTAATAACTCTGGTTCCCCTGTCAGGGCGAGGTAGGATTTCAACAGCGTACGGCATTCTTTCATAAGCTAAAATGAACTACGCATAAATTCTAGTCTCTGTTTTTGAAGTCAACTATTTTCCCGAGTAATTATACGAAGTCTTACCAGAAGTATTCAACAGAGTATGGTTAAGCCGATGGTGGGACTAGCATTTGAGCTGGGTGAACTCCCCGTTTTCTTCGGCGGAACCGCCGTCGTCCACATCGCTATCCTAGAGAAGAATTTCTGTTGTTTCCTGGGGACTCTCAACAAACCGCAAACATATTTGAAAGCTGTAAAGCAGTTTAAGCCTTGTCCGTGGGGATGTTATTAGCCAAATTTAGAGCAGTATGAATGACTTGCCAGCGAACTCCAGGAAAATGGGAACGTCCTAGGTATGACTGTTTAACCAGTTCTCATTCAATGAAGGAAGTGATGATTGAGACAAGGTTATAACCTCGATTGGAAGATGGGTGTTCTTGTGGCGGATGGAATGTTTTCGACCTAGGGAAGCGATATCATTCTTCATAACCCCACGGCCACAAACATCCGTGGCGACTTCCACGGCATCAGATTTCCTCGTTTGCGTCAAATGAGGGAATTCTATAACAAAATCGCGTCGTGGATAAACAAAACTAAACAGCACAGAGTATGCGCCAGATACCAAAATATTCCAGCAATATTGAATTACTCCGAAGTGATCAAAATCCTGATTGGATGACATTCAACCTGACAGACAATCAGCGTACCTTCTCATAATATCTTATGCCACGAACGATAATTTGTCTTTAAAGCGACCACGGAAATATTTTTCATCACAGTGAAGTTAGTATGGCACCGACTGAATAAATTATGTAATGGTGTTGAGTAATTCACTTCGATTATAAACCTTCTCACACTTTAAAAAAAACTGTGCCCGCGCTTTTAACTTACGCAGTATACGAATTCTTCCAACTGAACTAAAATCATCTGCAAAGTTCGTCGACGCGCCCTATCTTGAATAGTCGAGCCTGTAATCCAGCAAGCGTCTGGTATGTTTGTATCTCACTGAACAACCTACTCCAATCCAGAAGTGACGGTAGTAAAGGCAATTTCAGTAATACTGCCGTTCTACATCACAAGGATCTTCGAAAACCAAAGAGGAGTGAGAGAAAGCGATCTATGATCCTGATTCTACCAAATTTATGAAATCAGAGACTAACTAGTTGAGATAACCCGGCCAAATACAGCGCAGCATGGAATAGCGATGTGGAAGAGCGTAGGTAAAACCAACAGTACGAGTGTACGAAATTTAATCAGCTAGAACCAAGGACTGCTTAATTGCATGAGAACGGAGTTGGACAAGCAAGCGGTGTTAAGCCTTACTGGTGAGCCATAATCGACATCACTGGGAAAACAATTTACCACACTCCGTTTGAGTGGACAACTCGGCCTTTTCAAGGAATGCTCGTAACAATCACCGAGGATTTCGCATTTAAATGGTACAATGGGTAACAAACTGCATTCAATTGTCTGGACAGCGGCTCCACACATATTTGTCTGAAGTGGACAACGAACAACCCCTATAATATATCCTTTGGAGATGTTTTAACACCGTGCAAATATCAAAATTTCTTCACCCAACAGTTCTCACTCTGAAAGTAAAATCCAGTGATTAAATTGCGCATATTCCCATATCTCAGGTAAATTTGTCAGAAACAACTGAAACAATCTTGTAGCGGTCATCACTATCACCACCAGCTCAGAGTCAAACATAACGCACAAGAAATGCGCAGTCACTCAAGTTTGAGGGATTCAAGTACACATGTTGGGAGCACTTTCTTCGGAGAATAACCTGCAGGAGTTCAATCGGACTTCAGAAACCAAATCACAGAAAGAGACGTCAGTCATCAGCGATTTATCACAGCAACACCCGTCTTCCGTACTGGTTGAACGGTTGATAGAAGTAGCAGTGTATCCGCGTATGTCAGCACAGATAACAGACAATAGTGCCCACAGGTACGTCTCTCCTGGGATTTAAATACTTCTTGTGGCTAGCTGCCCACACTTCGTACTTGTCCATTCTCGCTGTAGATATGTCCTACCAGGCAAGTAGTACATTGCCCATTGGGAAGACAGGATATGAAACACTTTCTGCAGAGTGATCAGTAATCGGGGAGGCACGTTTGCATTTTTAACCGGTTCAACCTGTCAGTCATCTTAGGCGTTATCTTATTCCAAAGGATAGCATTCCACTCCGACTGCTGAAAAAAAAACATGATCGTCTCAAGTCAAATCACCGATCTCAAACTAGGCGTATTATTTCGTCTCTACAAGGTGTAACAGTTCGAAACAATACTCGCATCTGGTCGACCAGAAGTTGTTCTATGTTTTCAATGCAGCTGCGCGAATGAGTAATTTACCTCTCAGTGAATATAAACACGTTTATTCGCACATTTTTGTGTGGTGGATTTATACTAGCGACTTTAATTTAGGTATCACGCTGACTAACCTCCGTAAACTGTGCAGATTCGCGAAGCTCCTTTTTACTACTGCTACCATACCGTTTATTTTGAAGAGCAGTAGACACAGCTTCGTTCAAGAGAAGAACAAATGGTGACACCAAAATTAAGCACCAGGTATGTGAAAAAGGTGAATGCGGAAAAGAGCAGTCCGCCAAATGCGAGACGCTGCCTAGTTAACAATACTGAACAGTTGACAAGTCCTCTCACAAGAATAGCAGGCATTAATGGGCCAGTCATCAAATGAAAAGTTATTTGTGCTGTATATAACAAGGGAGTTTAAAATTTCTTTTAAAAAATACGCGAAAAATAATAAAGAGGAAATAGATTAACGGTCAGTCTAACAAAATCAAAGAGCTGTTCAGGGCACAAAAGTACTATCACAGTCAGGGCTCACGCATCAGGACAGAAAAACGTCCTTCATAGTGAGACAACTGTCAGAGAGATGGCAACGGTTAATGCCAGGTTTCCCGCATAAATGTATCGTAGGATTTTAGGGAACCCAGAACGATCAGTGTACATAAATCCGTGACTGCGTAGGAGGGTAGCCCCAGTCGAAGAATAGCGTTACCTGAGAAGAGGATTATCATACCACGAAAAGATATTGTCATAAGTAAACGAGAAACAGAGTTCATATCATAGCCCAAAGTATGGTGGACCGATTGAATAACGACATTATGAGAGTCGCTTCCGTACTTCACAAACTCGTCTGTTCAGGCAAATTGGCTTCTGTAATCATCCACTATGTTGACGTCAAGCACCACAACAGCGCCACCACGAACCACGATAACATCGGGTTTGATGAACGAGCTCGCTGTTGGTACCCGCAAATCCTCGAAGACTATAGCCCAACTTGTCGCTTTGCCAGGTCTTTGGCCACACGATTGTGTCGGGCACGACACACGTCATGGTGATCCAGCATGATTGGAGAATACGAGTAAGGCTTTCCGGTTGGCCGTAGTTGCTATGGCAAAGAATTGAGCGGTCACTTCGGTCACCTCGTGAATTTCGGACTTTAGTCCGCAACATATGACATCTGAGTTGGATGGCACAAATAAGGAGCCTGAGGGAGATGCGATCTGGGTTAGACAGCCAACGATTAAAGAATGGAGGGCGTGACACCTCCTGAAGATCACGGCCGTCAAGCGAATGACAGAGTTTATCCATCCACGCCGCATGAGCTTCCTCCTTGGTCGTCACCACTACACGCTGAACGCGTACTGGGACGTTCACTTCCCTCAAAATAGGACCAAACAAGTAATCTTCGACCACATTCCGCAGAATTGGACATTGACTGGAGAGAAGTCATTCCATTCAAAATTTGAGCCAGATGGGAATAGTGGTAGAAAAACTTGGGATGCCCGAACCGTCCAAACGAATTGGTGTACGGGTGGGGCTGGTTGATGTGTCGTTAGGAAGGCGGAGCCACTGCTGAACAAACTGGCGAATCGTACAGCCCGTAGCTTTGAGCGTGTTACGGTGAACTCGGCTCAACACTAATGAGTGATTCATCCTCGGGATCAGATGATGTCTCAGAAGTTCAAGACGTTGGTGTGGTTTCAA
>LUCH01017792.1:0-24742 GCA_013368495.1 Paragonimus heterotremus
AGTCACCTTCTCTGAATAAGAAACTTGCATTTATCTGTTTCCTTTGAAAGGGAAATCCCACAGAGGAAGTTGTTACAAGAAAGCCAGAAAAGTCACTCGAAACAACCTACATTGCAGCTCAACTGTGTGCGTGAGTTTTCGTTCAAGGCCCATTATCATGTTACAACTCAAAGACGAGTTTCCATGTTCTACAACAGGCTGTTCTATGTACTCATCTGTTTGTTTGTGTCGAACATCATACATTTTCTGTACTAGATGGCGATTGTCTGATAGTGTGCATGTACTTCATCCTGCGTGGTTGAACAAGAGTGTGACTAAAACGGTTTCAGAGGTCACTGTTGTTCTTCTGACTGTCTTCAATCATTCTGTCAGTGAGAAAAGTCTTTCAGATTGCCAATCGAGTGCCCATAAATCGATCCATAATGGTGAGATACTGAATGTTAATCACTGCCATAACCATTAATAAGCAAGTATGACTTATGCGCTCATGAGAAGTCCGTGCAGACACTTGGTCTTTCCTGGCAAACAGTCAAGCAAACTCATCGTTTGAAACAATGATTGCGTAATTGCTAGCGAACATGCCCACCACAGTCCATATTGGTTGACTTTATTGCTCACTGCAGTTAGTGTTTTCATATTTACTGTATCGTTTTTAAATTGATTAGCAAACAGGAAATAAGCCTTGTTCGCTGATTTGTTGTTCTCATTAATAGAGTACGCTACCCATCTGATGTATACACCTGTGACCGAATAATTAACTGATGTCATTCAGAAAAGTCAGAACAAGATGAAATCTCACACTAGATTCAGATTCTTATATCCATCGAAAGACTAGTCAATGATCGGACAAGTATAACTCAGATAAACGACAGCTAGCCTACTCGCGGGAGGCATGGATTCGAACACATTCGCAGCTGCACCGTTTGTAATGGAAGAAGCAATACTTGTTTCCGCACAGTAAGAAGAACAAGTAGTAAATTTGGAAGTGTTCATACCTGATTCTATAGTAACTTTCAAATCGCTGCTGGCCATTTACGGTAATTCACTCAGTAAGGCGTATTCGACAATTCTAATAACGCTGATTTAGACGGTCGGGTTAACGGGACTATCATCCAAGTCCAAGAAACGTCAGAAAAGGCGATCTAAAGGATTAGAATGTATACGGTACTGTTTAATAAAATTACAACCATAGGTACTGTCTCACCTTGAATGTGAATCAACCGGGTACACAAATTATCCAGCGAAGGAGTACAAAATGGGGCAACTAAGCACGTATTCACAAACAGCCACCAGTCAACGGGAAATGACCTCATTAAAACAATCGGGTACAGATGAAGATGAAAAAGCGTCAACACCGCCGGGGAGGACGTTTTAACATATAGATGTAGGAAGGAAAAAGTAAACATTTTATGTGCAGTTATGTTACAAAATTCGTTTTGATCGTTTACACACTGCACGCACACAGCAAAGACATAAAGGCAGATTAAGGATAGGCCTTCTACAGTCAAACCAAACACACCTCTACGGATTCATCAGACGAAGTAACAAAGCTACATTTGCGCACGATAGATCTCATGGATTTGTTCACTTGCTGAGCTATAGATTCAGTCAGCGATACTACCATTTGTACTCCATACAGCCTGTATCATGGAGTAACTCACAAATATTTTGCTAGGTTGATTATTTGAACAGAGAAGTTTAAAACGGTTTTTTGCACAACTTATCTCTAAAGCATACTTGACGCTGATTGTTGTCATCTAGCAAACAGTATTAAAGTTTCATCTTATCGTATAAGTCAAACAAACTATTGTTGTACACATTGTAGTCAAGGCTTTAAACTGACTTCCATGGGAACAAATATGTCACTGGAATTTGTAGAAACAGAGCCCAGACAAACGATGGAGAATATAGTCGAGATAGGATTTGTTTTGTCTGAATGCAAAATTGGCTTGCAACCGCAAGCCAAAGCATCTACAGCAGTTCATTAACCACCGCATGTACATACATACATGTTTACGGAAGAAATGCTTTTTTTGTTCATCTCTGTTCCTCTAGGCTGCGGAATTTTAAACTGCCATCACGTCGAGAATTTTATATCTGTGAATCTGAGACCAGCAGAGACGAGACGACAACAGTCCATCACAATTTTACCCCGGCAACCAAATTGCAAATTAGCCACTATGAGCGTACCCCGTTTCCCAGTCATTTCAACTTTACATCTGCATGTTAGTTGTACTGTCGTGTGTGTGTGTGGGAACGTCTACACGCATGTACATGCACAACACACACAGCTTTTCTACATGATGTTATTGTTCTCTGTTTGCTTCCATTGACCTTTACCCAGTCACTAGAGCATCCTGGGCACAGTAACAGTTGCAGCCCGCAATTGACAAACTTCCTCCGATAAATTATCTGCATGCATAGGTTTATTGCTCGCCTTGTGTGTACGATCAAGCGGCTGGGCAGACAGACAACAACCACGAAACCGACTGATGTTGACAGACTTATCCCAACTAGTTTCTTGTGGTGGGGTGCGGGAAGCTCTAGGAGATTCAGATGCGTGTTTTTTTGAATGCAATTACTCGGATACACCTGATGATGTTGATGACGACGGTGATGATGATGATGATGATGATACGGTCGAGGAAGAGGAGACGAACGATACTCCAAATTTTACTGCTATCGCTGATTGCACATGTTCACTCGTTCGACTTCAAGATACGTGTCCAACAGTGTGAGGGTAGTTCTACAGCGGCTGCAACAGCGTCTGAGGAAACGAAATATATTTCGTGTTTTGTGCACAGTCTCTTTCGGTCGAATTAACTAGTCAAAACGTGGCAGCTATACCCTGTCTGGTATGCCTAGTTTGCTTTTGTGCGTATATCTGACAGCAATGCATTCTTAATGAACTATTGTCTCTCACGGAGATCAATTTTTTTCACATTTAAGAGGAGTGTGGGCGCGTCTGCTTCGACGTCTGTCTACTGGGGCTCGGTGTGCGTTCGCATGTCAATACGTGTGACAGGGACAGAGTTGCGCGCAGTCACCCCAGCCAATATGGTGGTTAGTCTGTCCGCTACAGACGACAACAGCCAGTCGTGCGGTCGTGTTGGTCATACTTGATAACAAGTTATCAATCCAGTTAGATATAAGGGGACTTTATGAAAAGTTGACGACAGAAGTTGAAAATCACATTTTACGCTCCAATGTCTGTCTGAAAACGTGTATCAGTAAAAAAAATGTGTGCGCCGGATGTGAAACTGGGGGCATGATTCAAACGTTTGCAGTTTTAATTAAGGCCTTTGATGATTACCCGCAATCGCAACCAGTTTTTTCCCCACACGGTGCATAAGCAGACAAGATACTTTATTGATTATCAAATACAATTCGGTGACCGACGGTTAAAACACAGTTGTTTGTCAACTGACTAATGTATACATTCGGTTAAACAAACCGTATATATGATTTTAGACTGCGTTTGAATTTCACGCTGGGCAGAAGCATTGGGAAAAAAATGACGTACTCGATTTCCGTGTTTATCAGTACCAAAACATTATTTTTCTTTGGAAAAATTCACCCAGTAGAAACCTTACTCTCTACCGACTCTACGTTCATGTCTTTAGAAAAAACGTTCTACTACATAAGTTCGCAACCTGGCGCTTGTAACTGATGTGCCCCCCGGAATCCGGAGAGCATTGATGAGAGATTCGTGAAATTTCGCCACTAGCTGTAAATATTGGAGAGTACCCTGTTTCTGTATGATGAGGACCCGGTCGGAAACGTCTTCAGACAGCTATAATATCAAAACGACAGCATTATCAAGCGGAATCAAACAGTGTGAAAGTTTAGAGCAGTCGAAAATCAATCTTCAAGTGAACGAAATAATACCCAGCACTTGTATACTCGCCAGAACCACTAGTAGTTTTGCACCCACAAAAGACGCTTGGCCTGAGAATTCGTTTACTGAGCAAACTCCTGCATAGTTCATGTCAAAATGCAAACCACAAACGCGTACACTCATCTGCACGTCAGACATGCACTCACATACATCGGATGGTAGTATGTTGTCATTCCCCTTGGTGAAACTTTTGCCATAGTCCGTATACACTATTCCGATAGTCTATTCTTGTCCATCGTCTTCCCGGTGTTCGGAGCTTGTTCCTTTGTTCCTGAATGCTGCCTGTGGGTAATATGCTACTCGTGAGTGGTATACTACTCACAACGAAACTGCCTGTCATACAACACTAGTAACATAAATGACAATAGTAGTACTATCACATCTAACTAATGACTTCATATCTATTGAACATCACCCACTATTGGTCGCAGCTGTCGCATTCCCATAGACTTTCCAATCGACCCCTTTCGAAAAGGAACATTAGACTAGAGTTTCGCTCTCATTAGAGCTCGTCAGTAGTGCATATCGTTGCCACGGCCGGGACTAGAACTCCAGCCACGTTTTCATGAGGCAACCGTGTTTACCACTGCGTCATTGACCTCACATTAAGCACGACCGAATTATCAAATGTGAACAATCAACAACTTTCACTTGTGAGTAATGATCAGGTTGCCTGATCGCCTCGAGAGGAGACACAGTTACTGTCTGTTAACTCCAATCGATGACCCCTCGACTAGGACTTCTCTCCAGGTTGAAATCACAGAAATCATTGACTTGTTGAGCGATATTTGATTACTGATTAGTAGTAGGGGATTTTGGTTTTCATATCAGTTGAACATCACCCAGTATGACTTTTAGCAGTTAACTCGTCCTTATCTTTACCCTACCACTAGCAACATCATCACCCAGGATAGAAATGCCACAGTCGTGCTTTCCATTAATATACTCTTTCTCATTGCGGTCCGTTTCAACCTTGAAATCGTACATTTTGTACTGACGGAAATAGCGTTATCACTCTTTGCGAAGCCTTACAGTTTATTGATTTGATCAACAAGGGAGGTTTAGTGAATTTGTGAACGGGAAATACAGATTGTCTTCACCCAATTTTGTTTATGCAAAAGTCATACTTCCATAGTTGTCCGATATAAAATGGTCATAACTGCACCCGGTACTTATGCACTTGCTAACAAACGGTATGATTATTCGTCAGAATATGGAGCTTATGATGACGTTGATGATGAATGTGTTTATACGATGTAGAATTGCTTCTTTGTTGTGTCGTCTGACGGTGAAATAGCAATAGAAGTTGGCGGCAACAGTTTATTTTGATACAACCCATCATTTTCTACTTTATGCACAAATATGAATGACCGGATTGTTGGGTTGGGCAGTAAACAGGGTTGTAAACGCACACACATAAATGCGCCGGGTGGTGACTACTGAAAGTTTTCATTACGGACCCGAGATTTAAGTCTGAAAATTAACTAAACCGGCATAAAATATTTTGGTAGTCCATACGATGTCCGTGTGTTTCTGGGTGATGCTAATGGTTGAAATTCGGTACTTAAAAATATCTTGAAACAGTCAAAAAAAAGTGAGCGCTAGGATTCTTAAAACAATAAAAGACAGCTTATTTCTAGTTAAGTTGCTTGTCGATGATCGTTCATTATAAACTGATGACTTTAAGTCAGGCTTAGTGATAGAAAATTCCAGGGGTCAAATATCGGTTGCAGAGGAGCTGGGACCCGAAGCAAACACAAATTTTTGACTTGGCTTCTTGTACAACAGTTTCTTAAATGATTCACTTTGGCGGAATAAAACGAAATACGAATGTTTTCTTTACCCAAAAAAATATTGACAGCACAGCATTCACAATAAATAGAGTGTTTTTCCGAACTTGATTACATTTTTTTCAAGTTGGCGTTTTTTCTTATCATAGTTCGTGGGTAATACACATCGTTGTCCCTACCAGGATTCGGATTTCGGCCTTGGTTTGTTTGAAGCAACCTGGTTGATTGTTGTCATTCTCTGTCTGTTAGGCAATATCAAATTATCGCACATTTTTGGATTGCTTTTCAGGTTTCCAAAACAGCTAGAGATGCCGCAGCCTGCTAACTCCAACCATTGACCTCGGATCTGAGATCTCTCAACCAAGTTGAGATAAACTGATAAACTGTCTGAACAGTTCTACTGTTAGTGGTGGCAAGCGGTCCGGAATTCCCTTGGTCTAAAATAAAAATTGCATATGAGCGTAGATTTCTTATCTGTGTGGACTTTGTTGGATGGAGATCGTTACAAGGGTGTACATGGTTTGGAATAAAGACACTTTTAATTCCGAGAGATGGTGACTGAAGACACTACCCAATTGTGCAAGTAGAGTGTGAATTTACATTGTCTTGAATCTATACCAACTGAATCCCCCGCTACTTTTTGGTAACTGAAGAAACGTATTTGAGATGACAAGTCCGTACGACCGTGTGTTAAACTGGATTCCCTATTCAACGAAAATCAGTTCAGAGACATAGAGTGAGAGGTGTTCCAAGGCAATCCAGACCTTGTTCTTGGATAGTAGTATGCTGTTTTTGCCATTAACACTCCCAACTACTTTGCTTTAGATAATAAGACCTATGGCATTTCCAGTTTTGTAGATAAAGCGCGAATATTTTGTGTACCTGTACGCCTCTGATTTAAAAAAAATATAACTGCTTATGTAACTGACTTTCGCTGAAATCTGCGGAAATACGTACAGTTCCAAGAAAGCATGCAATGCACCACACGTAACGAAGATGCCCCACTTGACTATGGGTCGTACTGAGCGACAACCGGTCGTCTGTTAGTCTACTATGTAGAACCTATGAAACTCTCTATAGTTGTAAGCTATACACTATATTCCTTATTGAACACACGTTTTGCTGCATTTACTTCTGGCAACAGGGAATTGGTGTGTATTGGCATTTACTTTGTCTATCAAATGTAAAGAAACCATCTCAGCCAAGTGCAGAAACAACCAAAAAGTTTGTCGCTGACATCTACTTGCAAGCAACGCTCTTTGAGATAGTTGATCTGTAAATACCGTAGTCATTAACTCCAGACAAGCTATGGAATAGCATGCTTAAAAAGTCGAAGTGATGTTTGCATGCAAAGCTCAAAGACAGTCGTCGGACGGGTGTCAGTCATCGGTGAGTAATAAAGGTGTTAGCACTGTAACTGGCCGGTTAAAACGATTGCTGGGTGCTTTAAATGATTTAGGGGTGACCGCCGACAGACTGTTAGTAAGATTATATGCAGTGAAGTATGTTTACAACCACGCCATATTTTAACTAAATTTTACTTCTCATCAAAGTTTTTATACAAATAATTGTTAGAAGACAATAAGCTGAGTTCTAGTTATGTAGTCTTCATAAAACTAAAGCATATGCACAATAAAGAAAACAGCCTTGAAAAAAGTGAACGACTGACCGTGATTACCATGCTTCCTTCAGATTGACCCGTTGGTCCACAGTCAGCCAGTTAACCGTATGGTTACTGGGTTGCATGGTCAGTTATCTGGACGAGGACTCAAATAAGCATTCAGGTCCCACTTATTTCGCCCATCTCTGGATAGGAAAAAGTGAACTTACAATTCTGGAAACTTTTACCAGATGCAGCCAAGTTCGACAAAAGTCTCCAGGTTTCTAGAAATGTTTTGATGTGCCATTTGAAACACCTGAGAATTGTTGTCAAAATTTGACTAGAGTATAACCGTACGAATAGCTTTCAATGCAGCAGCATGTGTTTTGGGAAATTTACTCGGGATTTAGACCGTCTTCACTAGATCTGTAAAACTAGCTTACAGCAACTTGAATGACTCTGACCGAAAGTGACAGATCCCTGTTCGCCCACCCGAATTATGGGGTTAACTTGTTAAACTTGTCTTGTATACGAACGGATGAAATACTCCACAGCTATGTTGTATTTGACCTTAAAACATGTTGCGACATTGATAACCGTTAACCCCACATTTCAGCGGATAATGTTAACTGTGAGAACGAGTAGTTCGTCGCTCAACGCCAGACGTGAAAAATCCCGTCAAAAACATTAGTGTTGGTAGCACCAACACAGTACATTGTCCATTGCGTAGTGTGGTTCGTGTACAAGGTGCACTCCCACAGTAACCCCACAGGTATAATTACACATTTCTCCTTGACCCACCAAGACGAATGACTGCCTAATACTACGCAGCACGATGAAAAGCATGACATCGCCATATACCCATCGACAAGTCGGCAGTCCTCTATCTTGCCTGTAAAACGATCCCTACTCCCTCCCCTCTCATAACGAGTGGATTTAAAGTTATTCACCGAATGAAAACAAAACTGACGGCAAATGATCTCGTAGTTCTCGTAGAATACGAGTCCCTTACTTTGCCTTCAGACTTCAGTTCCTGACACGACTTTATGAGTTGTATCATTAACTGTTTATACTAGGCGCCTAATTTTCCCGCTATCGGTAAACTGGACATAGGCGTCTGTTTATGCCGTACCATCAAAGTTTGAACAACACTAAGCAAACCTTCAATGTTGAATTTTAAAAAATAGTCAACCCTATTTTCGCGAATCAGTACCGGGTTCGACAAATCCCATTATATTTCTTGATCTCCTTTGTTTGATGGGCTGGCCTGGCGCTATTATTGGCTGTGGCCTTCCCTAACGCTTCAGCCGACGTGCTTACGATGGGCGTTCGCTCACTAAGTGGGAGGATACATAGCTTGCTAAACAGACTGAGTGTCCATGCTTTATAATAATTATCAGGTTGACTTTTGTGAACAGACGTCAGAACACTTCCCGTTGCTTTTTATTTCTTCAACTGTGGTTTTCCTTCCAAAAAATACCACGGTTCATGCATAGTATGTCGATCACCACGATGTAGCCACCTTCTCGAAAGTGAGGGGCTTTGAAATGGCCGGGCTCCAGTCTTGATCCAGTTTTTTGGAAAGTTTGTAAGACTTATCAGCGTGCCAATTAAACCAAGGAAGCTGAGGTGAACAGAGCGACGATCGACTTAAAGCCCACTTTAAAAGCGAGAGAGAAAAGTTTGAGTTCTAAAGTGCTACAACCTCTTGTTACAAGCATGCACGATCGAGGTGCATTAGCGCTAGCTCGAAATGCCTGATCTGAGCAGATAGGACGATCGTTTAATTTTGTCGCCACTATTTTCCGTACTCCTGTTCTATAGTAGTTATTCAAACGAAGTTCACCACCCACCCCCCTTTTTACTGAGACTTGTTAGTTCACTTCGAAGAATGAATGCTGCTAACTTGATAAGAACGAAACTACTGCTAAAGAATGGAGTTGTGTCAGTTTACAGTGGAGTGTATTTAAAAAGAACCACTCATTTGCAGGCTGTAGGAGCAACTCCATGGATGGACTGAGCTACCTGATGGGTAATTCAACAAACCTCAGCTGACTTTTTCAATTGTGAGCGACGTTAACAAAGCGTTTATTCAGGGCTTTCGGGAGTCCAACTCAACAAAAGCTGATTTTTCTGTACAGTTTATTACATTACTCAACGAAAGCAAAACCATAGTTCGGGACCTGTCCCCGTCAGGGCTTCTCGACATGTTTTTCACAGATAAGTTCCAACACGAACTATCTTGGTTTGTTCCCACAGAAGTCTGATAAATTTTTCCCAGTTTGGAGTCTACTGAAAACCATTTGGATTGTCAAAAATAACGTAAAGAGAATATATGATGACCATAGAAGTTTTAGCCTCTCCTGTATTTTTCAACGCTATTCACGTGTCTCACTTGTGTCAAGTTGTTGGCTATTTATGTGTTCACCCTGTGTGTTAAATCAGTATGCGTGTATAGCTGTCTTGAGGAGTTTTCGTTTCAAGCTGTAAAGTATCATTACTTGGGCAGCAAGCTTCTGACAGGAACTTGGTTACTACAGAAAACAGTTCGAAACCGTCAATCACCTACCCTACCTGTTTATTATAAACTAAAAAATTATGGGGTCCTTGATGAAGAAGCTCGTTGAACACTCATTGTTCTCTGTAATGGATAGTTTCACAAAAGTAGTCAATGGCTGATCAAAACCGAGTTTACAACATATGTGAGTCTGACCTCATGCTATAGATTTGAAGCACTACCCCCACCACCGGGCGATTTTTATGATTACATGGTTTCCAATCATCGTCGTCTCAGTTGGGAGCCTGTAGCAAAAACGGGTTCTTTGTAAGAACGGCTGTATTTTAAAATCCTTCTAGTTTGTGATCGATAATTGGAGGGAGAAAACAAAAAGCAAAAACTGATCTAATTACATCATCTTGTCCGTATACTGGTGATGCTTCTACCACTAACTGCTTTGTCCACCGAGCCCGCTACCGGTTGATATCATCATCATCATCATAACAGCCATGAGCCTGACCAAAAGGTACTGTGGCTCGGGCCGCCGCTCACCTCAACAGTGACGTGGCCGGTTGATATAAATCTCACGCAAGCATGACCATGACATTGTCATGGGATACAAGTGTTCAAACGTGTACAGACAGTATATATCTTTCACTAGGTTGGAAAGAAGATGATTATTTACACCATTGCCTATTGAGAATGTGATCGACATAAACTGAAAAAAACTCGTATATACTTGCAGCCTTCATATTTAAATGGGTTGAAGTTTGAAGCTCGGTCGTCGCAAGGGCGTAAACTTCTAACCATTTCTGACAAGGGCGAGGAAAATGAGCCTGGTGGAACTGCTCATAATGAAAGCTAAATCTATATTCAACCGGAAGTAGTTTCCAATTTACACCCGTCAGATCACTGTCTGCTTCTAAGTAAGCCAAACCGGTTAGTTTTATGAGCCAAGTTGGATGAGAAGCCTTACGCGTGGGTCGTTGACTGAAGTTAGCTAGAAAACCTGGGCACTGCTCAAAAACAGATGTGATTGTGCTTTTTTGTACTAATTCAATCATGCCTAATCTGAAGTCAATGAAGCAGCTGTTACCAGGATTTACTCACAAGAAGGTGGGCTGGTGTTCAGTTCACAATAATGACACGGATAGGTACTAGTGACAAATTGTGACAGATGTGAAGCTCGAGTGCAGCGAATGACTTAGAAAAGAGCACAGTGAGAAACATCCTCTGGATGAGAAAACTGAAGTCGATCATGTGTGATGAAAAATTTATGTTCCTGTTGTCAATGGCATACGACTCGTTGGAAACTGGCTCAAACATAGGAGTACGTGCAGCTCTGGCATTATCAACTAGTTCCTGCACTATTTTCTGTGTGTGCACATTCTCGTTGTAAACATTCTCGTTGGTCCCCTCTTATCAATGGCAGCCTCAACCGTAAAACCCATATGAAGGGCTCACACATGTATGTTGATGTTCAAAATGCTTAATTCTCTATAGTAATTCCAATTTTTGCTGCCTGCGATAACCGAAGACCTCGTGGGGAAATCGTGTAATTTTGTGGGGGTGGTGGTTGGTATTGGGTTTTGTTTCCGAATATTTTATCATATGCCGCATATCCACAAGTTTATCGGTTTCTACAGAAAGAGGAAGACACGCTCATTCGTTCTCGGCTAGGTTTTAGATGAACACAAAACACTTATACATAACGGTCGACAGTTTTGTGTAGAGGGACATTAGTGAACAGAGACTGAACATCTGAAGCGGGTGTTTTGCTGCCCTAAATTTTCACAGTTATAACAGTCCTGGTAAGATGCGACCCTCTTAACAGGTGGTTGCCTAACCATTCTCCCAGCATGGTATAATGAACACTCAGGGTAGTGAGCAAGTTTGAAAAACGGGAAAATCAATCACCGGAAATATGATACACACAACGATGTCAGAGTTGTACATTTTCAGTTATCTGAAAAGTATATGTGTTTAACTGTTCAGTTGCTTCCGTATATACTATAAACGGTTGCCTATACATCTACATATAGAGTTCTCCGGCTGGTTTGTCCATTCTCCGACTACACACTGATCTGCTGATTAACAATTTTAAACGTACCTGCATGTTGCAAAGTAGGTGGGTGATGAACTTAAGCTGTGAAACATAACAAAAGAGGGTAACTAGATATTGCAGAATTGGTAAGCTGGTGAGACAGCAATTCCACAAACTGTATTTAATGCCATCTGCAGAAGAATACTTAATTATTGTCTTCAATTACAGTTTCCGTTTTTTTCACAAAAATGTTAGAGTCGGAAAAACAACTAAGATCAATTTCCACTTATCCTTAATAGGAAGCAGTACAGTCTAACGAAGTTTTTTTCTGTAAACATCTATCTACTACCTACACAATACTGTCTGTCTCATAATTTTAAAAACAACCACTTTTGTTTGTTTTTACATCTTTGTGCTAACCACTTATAGTGTTGTGCATGAGGAAAACGGAAAGCGGTATCTCACTGAGAATGAGGGCGAGAGTATAGCCTATATATTTAGCAATATTTGTGTACGATAGATTTTTCGACAGCGTTCAGTGATCAAAGGTGAGGGGGGTGACAATCGGCTGTGTATGCCAAGTCACTCAAACTGACTAGACCCTAAAACTTTACTGACTGAGCAGCTGGATTCGAGTAGTAATGCTCAGTGGTAGTTGATTATGTTGATAAACGCAAAAAACCAACCCCTAATTTCTACTGTTCTATTTCGAACTTTGATTGTCCTAAATGTGCTTCTAAGCCCTTCACCAGGGCTTCTAAAATTTACAGATCCAGTTCATTATTGATAAAACAGAATGCTTGCAGCTGTACTGCTAATCGGGTAGTGACATTTACGGTGCTCACTGGTTCCATCGACTGAAGACCACGTTGTGAAGGTAAACGTGACATGCTATTTGAAGGATGGTGGTATGTTTTCCTCTGAAGATACAGTTCCAAGATAATCAGTTAGCTTGAAGAGTAGCCAAAATCAAAAACACCTCCATCGCTACTGTGAACCGATTTGTGACCGTCGCAGTTTCCACTGGTTCGGTATGACAGACATGAATTTCTGTTTGAACGGGCAGCTCTTGCCGCGCTTACAAGGTTAAAAAGTGATTCGAAACCGTTGAATCGATAAGCAGTTTCTTATTTGTTCTAATCTGAATGGATCATAGGTCAAAAAGTGGTAAAATGAAGGCAATGAGCGTGGTGTTTCGTGAATGTACATTAAATTGGCGTGAACCTTTATACAAAATTATAGTTTTTGACAACTGTGCGTCAATACATGCAAAAAGGGCTCTTGGTATGGGTACTTACAACTTTTTCCAAATCACATGGATTGACTACCACACACACTGACTGACTACATGCATTGTCTTTAGTGTTGGTCACTAACATATCTTAAGTTAGATCGACTTTTGTGCAAAACTAGCAGCAGTTATTCTCCTCCGTGGCACAGCTTGCATTTGACTTACCCTGGGTGTGACGTAAGAATGTAACTGTTTTTAGAATTATAATCTATAGCTACACTTCTTCTCGTCCAGTAGTTCCATTTCTTCAACAGATAACATGCCAGCTTTGTAACCAACCTAGATTCCATCTCGCTGGCCTGACTAAATGGTGTTGAGTTCTTCAAAGCTTTTTGATGAAGTAGAATGTAATCAAACAAAGTTTCATATATTCGCGAAAACAAAGATGAACTTGGAGAACGTGTACACTCAGTAAAATCTTAACTTAATCAGCAAGTGTTTAACTTGCCGGTCTAAGCGCATTTTCTATAATGTATTTAGTCAACTTCAGAACTGACAATGAACCTTGATAATTAAACAGTCATGAACCAGCCAAAGTCATCTGGCCAGAATAGGTTTCAGTTTGAAATCTAACCGTTGGTTTTGGGTACTGATTAGAAGTCTGATACAGGAAAAGAGTAATTATCTTTTCCATTATCCCTCAAGCCACCGACCTAAAGTCCAAATATTCCTGCAGGTTAAACTCGTGTATGTGTGATAGTTCAGCAAAAGTGTTGTGATCTTGCAGTCTGTTGTGGCTACCTATCTCACAAAAAATTGAAGGCCTACCATTTTCCTTTGAGGTGTGTAGCATTAAATAATAAGGAGTGCCATTTGGTGTTCACCTAACTGATACCGTTACATGACACTACAGCGATTAATTCTTGTAGGGCGTTCATCACACTCGAGTTGAGTTTGAAATTCACGAAAGCGAATTCAACATAATCAGAAATTCATTATATGCCCACGTTATTTTCACCTTTCTAGCACAGTACCCGCAGTCTGAATGATGACAACATCAGAGAAAAACAATCATAGTCTGAGGTTGAATGTCGTCGTAGAAAATACGTGTGCTCGCATGTTAGGTCCAGCTGTGCAGTTCGACAATACTGGACAAGGCAAAAACAAAACGTTGAGTTTATTTAAGAGGTGTTTGAATCGCGTTTCAATCGTGTTAGAGAACGTCAATAGCACTTACCATTTCCATCACCACGTGGTGTCCCAGGTCCACTTTCCTACAAAGCAGTCGTGTTGGCCACTAAGTCCGTGACCTCAAAATGTCGCATGCGAATGTTTGGTTACATTCGCTTGTCAGTAAAGCCCAAGTTACCTAGTCTACTCCAGAACAGCCAATACATGTCCTGTTAACTCCAGTCGAATTTCCCATGAGCCGTATGTTTCGTTATATCAAAACTGCAGAAATCGTGAAATTTGTTCAACGTTGTTTTCATTAATGTTATGGAGTATGAGATTTCTGTGTACATAGCATCCTACAAAAATAATTACAGTTTTTGCACCCCCTTAGACACTTCAGCGAACCTCGTTCAAAAAAGAAATTATAGACTTCCTAGAGAGTGGTCGGTGTTCAAATCCCGGCTATGGCAGACATGTGCACGATTAACGAGCTCTAACCAAAGCGAAGCTCGAATCTAGTGCTTATTCGGCTGGGGCTGTCCGGAAAGCCCATGCGAACACACTAGCTGCGAGCAGTTGGGGCTGATGTCCAGTTCGCATCAAGCAAAACTCCATACCAGTAATCAGTTAATTTAAAAGACAAGATGTTAGCTTTCGAGTAAATGAAATTGAATCCAACAGAGTTAACAAATCTACTTCGGACCTCAAAATGTGCTGTATTTCTTGATCTAGTAAACACCTCCGCCGTTGAGTAGCAACAAAATTGGTCTATCAACCTGTTCTAAGTTCATCCTAAGCGTAGCATACAGATCGGTGCAAAGCCTGAATCGGTGTCGTTCGGAATCAAAAAATACATTCGCGTTTCAATAAGACATTTCATTTGGATTACTGAGAAAGACTTGGCAGTCCATTTACCTTATTTACAGACAGTAGCGCGGTAATCTAAATCGGGCAAGGTCTTGCGTCTAGTGGATATTTCTGGAGAGTACACACCTAATCTAAGTGACCCTACCATACGTAAACTGTAATGTCATGATACTAGGAATTGAACGACGTACTTCAGAGTGAAGCGTGATGAAAGGGCATAACTGATAAACTGTGGTGCGATTTGAGTTATATGCGTAAATGAGCAAGCTTTACTGGATGACGAACCTGGTTGACATTCTTGTCACCACAGTGGAAAAAGTTTTGTTGACTACTTATAGTCTAAGTCAACGAGAGTTGCGTAACACAAGGACAAATCTTAAGTGAACATGTCCATAGGGCAAAAAGGAGATTTCTGCTAATTGGACGACTTGGGTTGGACTGAGCAGCTAATAGCTTCAAGCTAAATCTAAACAAAGACCCGTGTACTATATACCCAGCAAGATGAGACTCAACAACATGGTTAAACGTTACGTTTATGGCGAATGTAATGAATTCTATTACCAGCTATGTTTTCTTGGTAAACGCTTGCCAAAGCCCTATATAGACAATTTCAAGAAATCCGGATAAATGATTTTCTATGACCTACTTCCCAATAATAACAGTCATATAAGTTTCTCTCTTGATGTTGTCATGGCTGCTTTTTCCTTTATAAAACCATCAAAACCCTGTTTGAGTCGTTGCAATCCGATATACCTCACTGATCAATACTTACAAGTCATGAATTATGGCAATGGACCTAAAAGCAATGCATGCATATTGTGTTTACCCGTAACAAGATAGATGACGATGCTTAGTAATGAACAGAAACACTATTTTACTCAACTGATGAGTCCCCGAATATGTTGCGGTTCGTGCAACGCCCGTTTCTTTGTTGACGTTTATAGTACACTACATACAAACGTTTACTAACCTGATTCCCATTTTCTGATCTTCCTTATCTTAGGGACATTCATCACTTTCGGCAACTGAGTAGATTTTTGAGTTGTATTACGCTCCAGGTTAGGAACTCTGCGCACTGCACAAGTGTGCAATGTATTCTAGATTTCACTGCTAATCCAATCGACTGGACAAACCGAAGGCCGAATGGAATAGTTCATTCATTTATCAACCTGTTCGTGGGGAAGGATAGTGGCAAAGAGGTGACCGATTTCAAAGAAACAGTCTTCTGACTGTTCCGGTTGCCGTTTTAACATTATGGGCTCTTTTGTACTGCCACTCCGGCTTATAGTGCACCGTTTTGGAAGTAATTTACTATTTAAATGACGTCCAAGTTTGTACACATCCAATGAACGGCGACAAACGACACATTTGTAAACTAGTTGGGGAAACTTTTAGACTTTTAAATCATACTAGTTGTTTACTAAATCTCAGAAAGCAGTCAAAACCATGGAAAAAATACATTTCAGTTATTATAATCGCAACCATATTTGATGGCTCACACCGAAATTTCATGATGTCAACTACCTGAATCATGTGACTTTGAACGCATCTGGATATCGAGCCGAAACATTCGAACATTATTTTTGCTGTCTTAGTTCGCTTGTACAGAGGAGGTTCACATTCTGGCACGGATGCCAAGCGTACTGGCCATTATACGTTATGCTATGCCGTCTTTATTGTGCCTCTGTTTGACATCAACTGAAATAAATGGGCACAAGTAAGATGACTAGGGTGTGTGTGACAGCAACTTGCATAGCTGAATAATAGTAATAATAATATACTATTGATGTGGAACGTCATTTTACCATCAGTTTTACTGTTACACGGTACACGAGTATACGTTGTATGGTATATGGTATACGGACACACAAGTCAGACCGGGTCAAGTCAAGTCACTTTATCGCTTTATTCACAAAAGTGATAAAAATTTAACAAAAGAAATTCCAGCTTTTGGAGAGAAATATCACAATTCTCTTCTTAAACTATGATGCAACAAACATGCAATGAAATAAATTACTGAGATCTAAGAACACCTCAGTAGATGTTTTAGAGTTGTTTTGCGGAAATCCAGTGAGATTTTGCATAGCGTACGTTGATATACAGCAATGAAACGAATTCGATAAAATCCGAGTAGGTGAATGTGACAGGATAAACCTTAGTGTAGGGAGCATGATGCAACGGGAGGAACTTTGGTTACACACTTACCGCGTGCACTAAAATGTGTTGTTAAACTGTGACAAATTACAGACTAGCTTTTAATATCAGAATGTGCAAATGGCAACATAAAAATGGTTAATTCTACATGTGAGAAAGAAGAATAACTAAAAAGAATTTTATTTCCAAAGCGTTGCTGGTCTTTCGGTGTTTTCATAGATTGTTTACATAAATATGAACGCTGAGTACATGACTTTGAAAGAAATCTCCAGTCATGGAAGTCTTTGAAAAACCGAGCCAGTAAAGCAGCTACACGTACTTCATAATGAACTACTGATGAGATGCCAGAGAATTCAATCGCATTACACACAACTTCAGATATCTAAATTGTATAGAGGCAGACAGCATTCGACTGGAGCATTTAACACTGGTGCAAGGAAGACGTTTGAGTACTCGACGTAACCAAAGCGTGTTCAACTTGATTTAGGTGAACGGTAAATGCACAAAGCCATTCGTTGTTAAGCACCAAAAACGCTATATCTGGACAACTCAAGGGATCAGGAAGTAAATCTGCAAATCAACATCTTCAAAAAGATCACACAAATCAGTTTCTAGCCTACATCATGATTGTGGGTAGTTTGATATTCCTCATAGGGCAATAGTTTGTGAATATTTTATATAAACCGAGTTTCCGTGACTTCTATGCTCAGACCGCAGCTGTGGTCAGCAAACAATTTCGACGGTTCCAGAGATGAAACTGACAAGAACCTGCAAGGTTCTTTTATTGTCATTTGACTGTAATCTTTGAAGTAGATTCATCGAATAATTTAACGTAATTACTAGTGTCTTGTTTTAACATTTTGAGCTAACATGGAAATGAAACCATGAAGATTAGAAAGAGAGATACCCGAACAGCGCTATGTGCCTGTTGGCGGTTGGCTTCTAGCAGAACCATTGAACCAGGGGACTTATTGTGTCAGCGCCAAGTATGTAAGTCGATCCTACGTGGACCAAAAACCTACAGCACTCACTGGACACGTGGAGGTCGCTTAAAATTTCTTCTGGTATAGACAAAAAACTTAGACCGCAAATGTTAAACAAGCAACGAATGCACTTACTGTTGAAAAAAAAACCAGTAAAGCTCATATTCTGCTAAGCTGGTGAAATAATTTTTGATGAGATGACATAAACCGGGACACCAGGGCACAATTAAACTTTAAGCTTATGACAGTCCAGTGCAGTAGGATAGAAAATTGGCGCAGCTTGAGGCTTATCCATTCACGATACAATCAGGTTAACGTTGCCAAAGTTTAACTCATACTAAAGGAAAACTGAACACAATGAGTCACGCTACGAAATGTCTGTTTAACGTAGCCAAAACTGTCGAGGTCTGTGATGAAATTAACCACTTTTGTTGAGTTCACATATTTAAAAATCCAGACTATTTTTTATCTGCGTCTTGTAATTGCGGGCTTACTGAAGGCAGCCGAAAACTACACAAATTTGCTAGAAAAAGTTGTTTTATTGCGGCAGCCGCAAACGAAATTCTCTAAACTGTAGTACCGCGTAATAACCTATAAACTAACTTTCGACAGAACTCGTGAATAAGCTTCGCATATCTCGGGGAGAAGAAAGAACTGGACAGCTAGAGATTATGGATTAGGAAAAACCATAACTCGCAACTTCAGTGAATCTGTCCTCAATTAGTAACAAATGGTAATCCCTCGAGAGGTTGACAGATGTAAATTTAAAGGAACCGCAACGTGGTCTGATTGAAAAGGCAGTCTATACAAATGTTCATGAATTGTCGTAGGGTAGTGATCACTGGACAGCTTCAGTATGAAATATCCTTTGTTTTGGACCACTGGATGATGAGTATTACTTGTAAACAGGTAATTCCAGAAATGTTTTTGCTACCTTTGGCTGCCTCACTTGCCGCTAAACAGTTCCTTGCGTATCACCGATAGAATAAGCCTCGTACTAACCCACAGTTTAAGTAACACCGGTTGAAATGTGCGTCCTACCCCCCACACCCCAGTTCAAACGACGATGCCCAATATTCTCTTAGAAGCGTATTGTTTAAGAAATTTGATATTTTACGATGGGGTTTTGAAATATTATACCTATGTGTTTGTGGTACCTGCTTCTTTACCTGATCCACTGGGTAGAATCAGCTAAGCATTAGGTGAACGCGACTTAAAATGAACTGGGGTAACATGCAACGTTAGTCAGTTTGCACTGTAAATTATTTTCTTCGGCAGATTGAAAGTATCATAGAAGAAACGAACATCCAGGTTTATTTTCTATGATTGTTTTGTTTGTGATTATGTATCCAAATGTAAAATAACCAGCTGCTTCCGACTGGAATAAAACCTTCATGAGTTACAGAGATGGACAGATGGACATCGCATGGATACAACTGTTTCAACCAACTGTAAATTTGCTGCAGTCTACTCGAATGGATGGATAAAAAACGAGGTAAGATTTTTACGTTTTGTTTAGTTCAGCATCTTTGTCTTGAAAGTATCCATCTCTTATTAACATAGTTGTCTCATTGCATGCTGGGGGAGTTGTGTTAGGATATTTCGCCCGAGGATCCGCTCCGTTTGTATATTGCTGATCAAACTGGTTTCAAACATGTGTGACTGGCTCATACAACTTTGATAATCAACAAATTCGGATGAATCCTATTTCCTTAAGTAAGACCTATTGTCAGGACAAGATCGTCATGTTTTCCCACACGTTCAAGTACGCTCTCTGTGGTTAATGCTACAACGTCCTGTGCATCAAGTTATCCATTTGATTGAATAAACCCAAACAGTCATAATCGACCAGCTTGCATCTTTTCTGGTCTTCAGTGTATTCCCGGGAAACTTCATAACCGACTAAAACTAGCCACATAGGTAACACACTAAAGCGAAGGGACATCGGTTTTGCTGACAGTCGTCATTTTACACAAAATGAATACATCGTCAGTTTCGAAATTTCACACAAGTGAGCGGTGACACTGATCATCAACGCAATGACAAGATAAGGCGTCCTATCATCCGTTTCAGTTCCTATTGGCCCATCCTCGGCATTAAAGCAGTTTAATTTCCAACCCGATGTTTCTTGCTTGCCTGTTTTCCAAGCTCTTAGCGAACATATGTTTGTCTGCTTATATATATATATTCGTATGTATGTGTGCATGTCCAGTTCTCGCGGGTACTACACATCAGACGCATATACATCTATCCCATAATCAAATTGGTTCGTGCATCTATCGTACGCGAGTTTATTGAATGATTGGACGAACTGAATGCATCCGCGTGCTGGCGTATACCTGTGAGAAGACTGAATGAGACAGTTGGGAACAGCAGGGAAGAGGATAAAGTCAGGCTTCGGGTCCACACGGAAAATGACCGGGGCAGAGGTGAATTTGATTTCCCATATGGTCGAACAAGCACCCACACACAAACGTACATACGCATCCAAATAACAGATGGGTGGATAGATGGTTAGATAGATAGACATTAGATCGCCAATCGTAATGGCACGTAGTTGGGCCAACGCGCAACTCTGAGTGCGCGAACGCATCCATATTGTACACATGTACGCATCTTTTTGCATCAATCCGCACTTAGCTCGAAGTTGTCAACAGTCGAATCGAAGACGTGTGGAAATAGTGTGCTGCAGCGGTGAAAAGCAAAAACTCTCCGCAATTCAGTCCGTCTGGCAGTAACCTCAAACAAGTTAATATTTTACAGAGGTGAGTCTTCAGATATACTGAGTAATGCTTACCATATTGCGTGTATGCATGTTGGTTACTGCCTAAATTCATGATTCAGTTGATCTGAGATTGCAGAATCATGCAACTAGAACGTTACTGATTTTCGATTGGGCATTCGAACGCACCTCACGTCATCTCGTACGTAAAAAGCCGTGGATTTGTCGTGAACCGTTCTGGTTAGATCGCGGTGGATATTCCTATAAAATACTCAGGAATAGCTCGTATAAAAGTGCATATGACTGACGGTAGTGGTGACTGGTTACGTAATACACTTTTTGGTTAATTGAACAGTTCACATTATACTAAACATTTCCTCTGAACATATTGGTGCACGAGTTGACCAGTTAAGTCTTACACCTGCTTACTGTAGCAAAAACTGATGTGTCGAAATGAAGGCCTATTAACCCCGTTTTTTTGCCGAAACAGTAACTGGTAGAACTCAGGTAGGTTTGCAACGAGGATGATACTAACGCATGTATTCTATCATGTTTTCATAAAAAGAGGTAGATAAATATTAAAACTATTACTGGTGGATAGTTTGGTATTTTCGATTACCAAGGCCTGAACGTCAGTCAAATTTCATCGCAGCTGTCGCATTCCCATAGACTTTTCAGCAAACCCGTTTTTAAAAAGCAATATTCTCGAGTTTATTTTTGATTAGAACTCGTCCGTGGCTTATATTCTTGTAAGTGATATTCAGTTCATATTGAACAAAAATCCCCTGCTATTTATCGATGATTAAAATGTCGTTCAGAAAGAGGATTTCCATAATTTAAGCTTGAGAAGTTCTAATCGTGAGGACCTCGGTTTGGGCTGAAAAGGCAATTACTGTTTCCCTTCGAGGATATCGAACAGTGTTCACATTGCACATGAGCAAATGTGGTCGATTTTTACCTGCGATAACTCAGACAATGTGAAGTAGACGGAGCAGTGGTCAATGCAGCTGTCCCGTATAAGCGTGGCCAGAGTTCGAGTCCCGGCCGTGACAGGGATATGCGCTACAGACGAGTCCTAATAAGAATAATACTCCATTATCTTGCTTCTGTTTGAAGGAGACCGATTGCAGATTCGTGCGAATGCGACAACTATGCTGGTTTATGAATGGTGTTTAAATGATGTGAAACCTGTGTGAACCAAAGTGTATCTTTTGTACAACCTATCTGTAGGCGAACTGTATGTTACACATACTTTCGACGGTCGACTGTTGAAACGTTTCTTAACATTTAGTGACAACTTCAATTAATGGCACGAAATATTGGCACTACAGTAGTTTGTAGTACTTTATAATTTGTATTCTGGAAGATTTGATCAACTTGAGGACTTCTTTGAATAATTGAACCACCCGTCTGCATGGCAGCTCTTTAAACCGTGTACACACTCTCGGGGTATTTAAAACAAACCTACTGTGGTTAACAAGCGTAATTTCAGATTAAGTACATCACAGTTGTACTGCAATGTCATGAACTAAGTAGAGAAAGAGCTGTTGTGTGAGGCCAGGCGAATTAAGGCACCACCTTAACTGTGGATGCTGGCCGGGCTGCGTAGAGGTTGCTCCTACATAAACGAATTACAATGGCTTAGATGACCGACGGAGTCCAACATTTCTTTGCTGTCAACTGGTTGGCTTTTATTCGGAGGACTGAGCAACATTCACGCTGCCACAAAATGTGGTATCTAGTGGGTACTGTTGACCGACCTTAGTATTCCACTATTGCAACGGCTTGGAGGATGTCCATCTCCCTGAGATCGTGCGGTCAAAATAGCTGATACCGGAAGAACCAGTCGGCGGAAGTACTAGTAACTTCATTTTTGACTCCATTGGCTGAAGAATCTCACACGACTCTATCCAACCACTCACATGCGAACAAACATCAATTTGGTTAGTAATCCACTTTTTCAGTGACCTGATGGTAAAAAATATTTTAATCAAAAACGCTTGCGGACTTGTGCACCCTGTTGTTGCTGGCGCGTTTCGCATTCAACAAAACAATCATCCTCCCTTAGATCTGAACAGGAACTGTATGGCAACAACCCAGATCAATGGACTTTGGCTGGTTTTACATCTGTCTTGTGGATCGTGTACATTAATACTAGGAACTCATGGGCGATGTAATAACTTATTGGTTGCGTCTGCCCACAACACAGCAAATTCGAACTGACTCCGAAGAGACAAAACGGTTTGCATTCCTCAGTAGTTCAGACTGAAATGTGACTGATACACAGTTTCACTTCTAATTTATGATAGAACAACTCGTTCTACATCACGAAACGATGGTGAGAATGGTCGGTGAAGTAATAAGTTAGGTACGATAACTGAGTCCATGAAAAGTTCAAATCAAAGAATAACCTTTATAAGCACATAAAACCACGCTACATCGACTGAATGCAACCATCTCAGTAAACCGGAATAATGTGTTTAGATATCACTACGAAAACATGATAATGTTAGGATAATCTTTTGAAACGGTTTCGTGAGTAATTTCATCCCACATGACCTGATGATGTGTTGCCTAAAAGATATAAATATAAAACACCTGGGTTTCTTGTTACAGCTTGGTGTTTTCAACCAAAGAATACAAGGTCCCACGTTTGAGTTGGGTAAATCTTAATGTTCCCCTTTTCTTCTCAACAGTGATTACATGTTGCGGAATGTAGACATTTGGTTTTATCCAGGCATTTTAAGGCATTTTAATATGATACAATTGTCACAATTAAACTGATAGAAGTCGCAATTCCACTACCAAACAAAAGTTACTTAATCAGACTGCCCCTTTTGCTTGGTAGTTAACTTCTGACCCACAATATTCTGTTCATACAATTGGATGTCATTTGTATCATGTTTAAATGCTTGATTTGAATGTTTTATGTAAACGGTTAAAGAGATTAAACGAAATGTTAACATCCCAAAAAACACGTCCCTTTGTTTGATAAGCTGGATAAAGGAGAATTAATATTTCAAATAGCATTATTGCTGATATTCTCCAGTCGCTTTCCTACCGTAATCACATTCTGGGGATGTCTTCTATATAATATATGCTTGGTACCGGATAATAGGATAAAAAATACCCGTGGTTTTGCTTTTTTTAATCAGTCTAGCAATCAAAGCGACCTGGTATGGAAGTGGTAACAGTAGGCGTAGAGACTGGAAAGTTATGGTGTTTTTCTCAGCGTGATCATACCAAGCCTCCCAGACAAAGTGGCCAAACTTTTGATATGAGTAGTTGATCTTATCTAAAGTCAGATGACTGACACAGTTGTAAACAGAGTCGTTTTACGAAAGCTAAAGTCAAGGTTTGTATCCGAGTCAGGGACAAAATTATCAGTCGAATCGTATGCTTTTGTGTGCCTTTGCTGAACGGGTCTATCGACTTCTTTGTTTAGTATGACCAGCAGTCATGGGCAACTGATAGACAATAAGCAATGTTAGTACGCTATTACTACTGGCAAGCGCGCTACTGATTTCTTACGTCGCAGTCTTAAAGAAGCTTGATTGAACCACTTCGGTATGTCGTACTAAATAAATGATACTGACAGACTTAAGACTGTCAGAAAATACACTATTAGGAAAATTGTGGTCATCAATTAGTACAAAAACCTCGAATAAACTTATGGCTACAGATTCTATCAATTATTAAATAAGCTTACGCATCACATCCGTGGAATTTACCGTAAACCGACTGCCACACGGTCAACACTGGCATATATATATATATATATAT
>LUCH01017793.1:0-24756 GCA_013368495.1 Paragonimus heterotremus
GACTGTTCATTTTCTCCATCCTCAGAAATATTTTTTCTGGCACGACCTTGAACATAAGGCCAACGCTAACCTTGTAAAGTGAAAATTGATGTAACTATTAATTATTTTTTATCAAACATTGAGAATTTTGAGGACTATCATTTTGGAGGCAAGTGGGCCGAATGCTTCTTCATAATCCTGAATTTTCTTGTATTATTGCGTCCGTTTTTTGAGTTTATTCCCATTATTGTTGTTTTGAACAATTGAGAGTTATGTGCACGTTATGTGTTTCACGTTAATATGCGTGTACTGATCACGCTCATCTGAGCGTGTTTCCTCACAGATGCGTTGAGAAATATACCATTATGTTATTATTGTAGTCCTAGGAAGATAAATTTGAAAAACAGAAGTAAAAGTTGAACTACGAAAAGATCATACGAACGAGTTATTATTCAACTCACCAACAGAGCTCAGGAAGAGAATGGGTAAAATACCACATACAATAGTTTCCGGAAAAAAAATTGGCGTAGTTGCCAAACGGCCAGTCTTGGTTGATTCAAAAATTAGAATGGATATACTGATATGACGCACCCGAGCCCAGCTAACCCGTCGTGTCTTCGCCTACGGTGCATCATGAGTAGGATGGTAAACCACTAATCCCAAACGGCTAGTGTATTCTCGGCCTTACACATCGCAACGCCATATAGTCATGTCACCAAGACCTATGGCACCAACTGCTCCCTTGTGTACCGCTCGCTTACGTTTTCGGCCGCGCAATAACTGCTCGTTGAATTCGCGGACGCCTGTCCGAATCGTACTTCTCCCGACTTTCTGGTTCAACGCTAAGTCCTCCCAACAGCTAAAATCAATTTTACGACGTGAAAGACTCACTCGCATAGCATCCTGGCATCTCACCTTTTGACCACCAGGACTTCGCCAACCTGATCTCAGCTGTCCATACACCACCTCCTTCGGAATACGGTCATCGCCCATCCCATGGACGTGACCCAGCCAACAAAGCTGATTCAACATCAGCAAGGCTTCCATCCCGTTCATGTCTGCTCACCGCAGTACCTCAGAGTTCGGAACCACCTCCGACCACCGAATACCCAACATGCGTCTCAAACATTGCAAATTAAAGCGACTCAGATGGAGCACGTTCCGCTGATACAATGTCCACGTTTTACTGCCGCACAGCAGTATAGACAGCACCATTGGGTGGTAGGCAAAAAACGCTTAGTGCTATTCTTTGGGTTGTGGCTCTTCCGAACACGTCCTTCAAGACGTCCGAAAGCAGTACTAACCTTTATTACACGAACTCTCGAATCGTAGTCCACGGAGAGATCGGTGGGCAGACTGCAACCCAAGTAGAAGAAGTCTGAGCAGCTGTCGACAACATCTCCATTGATGCGAATTTGGGGTGAAGGTGCACAGACAGCACCTCCGCCCGGAGAAGGCTGAAAGAAAGAAAATGTCTCACCTGTGTTGATATCCAGTCCAAACTTGAATGCCGCGGTCGCGAAAGCCGTGGCCAATCGCTGTAGTTCTTCCTCGCCATGTGCGAACAGCGCGCCGTCATCTGCGGGTAGAAGCATGCGTATTACTAAGGTGTGTGGCCGCGGTTGGGGAGCCGAGACGTCGAATATCCAGTAGGCACTCATCCGTTCAGTACTCGATTTCTAAGCCGTCCTCCCCTGCAAAGCAACTGTCTGCATGGTAGTCAAATATGAGCTAAATAGGAATGGATCCTTGGCATAACCCTGCTTTACGTCCATGACAATGTCAAAATCACCAGAGGTAGGTCCATACTATCACATCTTCGCTCTCATGCCCAAAAACAACAATCTTATCAAATTGACGAACTTACCTGGACATCTAAACTAACCAAGCACCGTCTACAGTGCCTCGCGGCTCACGGAATCGAACGCCTTGGTGAGGTCGATAAAGAGGGCATACAGGGGCTGGTTCCGTTCCCTGCACTCTTCCTGAAGCTGTCGAACAGCAAACATCAGGTCGATTGCACTCCGATTCGCCCGGAATCCGCATTGCCCCTCAGGAATATTGGCCTCTAAGACTTCCGTATTCAGTCAGTTCACGAGAATTCTGGCAAGCGCCTTGCCTACGCAGCTCAGCAGACTGATGCCGCGATAGCTGTCGGGGAATTGCTTGCAACCCTTGTCTTTAAACAATGGTACTATCACAGCATCCTTGAAATCCTATGGCATCACCTCCTGCTCCCAGATGGGGTGAACCAGATGGAGTGGTGCACGTTCCACCGCCGACCCGCCATCCTTCAGGATTTTGCCTGGCAATCTACCTTCACTTGCAGCCTCCCCGTTGCGAAGTTCATTAGTCCCTATCTGCAATTCTAGTAAATCAGTAGTGAGAGCAAGTGAAGGCTTGATGTCCAGTTGTGGCAGGCTGTTCACAGTCATTCAATCAATGGTAGCAGGATGATTTAGTAGGCTACCAAAGTGTTTGCGCCAGACCTTCATGAGGTCTTCTGGCTGTGTGCACGAACGGCCGGTGTTTACAACTACCACTGCATTAGTGGACCGGGTAGATGGGCCAGATATCGTTTTGAGCGAATTGTAGAACTGCTTATGCTATCCACGAGCCGCAAAACCCTGCATTCGCCCACCCTGCTTCATCCACCAGTTGCCCTTGATTCCACAAACGCGATCGGCCAATTCACGGCGGATAAATCGGACGGTGCCAGCTTCGCTCCATTGCCCGGGTCCACTGCGGAGACAGCAAACGCGGTACTCTTCTCTCGTACCGGTTCGGCAATGACCGCGTTGTTGTCGTCGAACCAGTCTGGGCGTTTCGGGCGTTTGACACCAATCGTCTCAGTGGCTGCTGTCGTGATCCGTTCCTTGATGAACTGCCAAATACGCTCAGGGTGGTGGATACAGGAACGTCTTGCAGACTAGCGGATAATGCGCTTTGAAAAGCAGTCTTCCTCTCGCAGTTCAACAATTGTTTAATACCCAACTTCTGCCACTGTCCGGTAGATCTACAATAGACAGACTTGCGTACATGGATAAATAATTTAGCCCTGACCGGTCTTTGATTGGTGTTACATGCAGCGCCATGCATCAATCGCGTGATACGTACTTCACGAACGTCGTGCTATCGCTCAACCACATAGTCAGGCAAATGGTGGTGACAGCTTCGTGGATGGGTCCACGTCATGATGTTGCTCCCATCCAACTGGAATAGGGTGTTCGAGATAGCCAGTTTGTTAGTGGCACACGGGCGGAACAGACGATCACCGTTCTCGTTCACTGAACCAATACTGTAGGGTCCGAGGACTCCCGGCCAAGCTACCGATTCGCGCCCGACTCGAGAGTTCAAGTTACCCAACACAAACAGTCGATCAGTCACAGGCACCGACCGGATTGTGGCAGACAGTTGATCATAGAACTGGTCCTTTGTATCATCAGCGTGACACATAGTTGGACCATAAACACTAACTTACCTCGATCGAGTCGCAGGCGCATAGACAGCACTCGAGGGCTGATGCCGTGCGGTTCGCCTATCATCAGAGCGTTGATGTGATCAGCGACGGCAAAACAGACACCATGCTCCCGAGCACCGTCTGTCGGATAACCTATCCAGTAGAAGGTGTACCCGGCACCTGCTTCCCGTAACTTACTTTGGTCCGCAAGCCTCGTCTCGCTCAAGGCTGCTACGTCGATCCCATAGCGACGCAGTTCCATCGCGACCAGTGCAGTTCGCCGTTCTGGCCGTCCGCTAGAGCTGCATCGATCCAGCAGTGTGCGCACATTCCGTGCTTCAACACAGAGCGTCTTGCGTCCTCGGGTTTGTGTCAGGTTGCTCTTCGGGTTACTGAATTCCGAGTGAGCATTATCTGCTTGGAGATTAATATTGGGGGGAGAGCATGAGGGGGAGTGACTGGCATTGGCATATTTTCACCTATCCACCCTGTCATGTGCAGCAGATAGGGCGACCCGGTTCACTCCGCGCGAAGGCTGATGCAGTATGGTATTTAATTTGTGCTGTAAAGTCGGAACGCCCAGACCTAGACAGGAGAGCGATTAGGGCCTTTGGTTCAAAGGCCTGTACCGCAAAAAAGCGAGTGACACACAAGCACACATACGCATTAGCATCAACCATCAAGAGAAGGTTCCACTATCACAACCCAAGACATTCGGCGCATTCACACGGATATATTGCTCCACAGGTAAACCAAACTCACCAACACAGGATCAGATCGGGCAAAAAAATAACAAACAGAACCAAAACACAACAGACTGAAACCATACAAAACGAATGTCTCACAACGGACGCATCTGCCTTTTGTCTGGCTGCTCCCCTTCGACCAATCTAACATGGTTTTACCTGCAACGACCGAGGTCGCAGTCAGCACAGACCTCCGGATCGAAACGGCACACAAGCCTGACCACCGCGCCAAGGTAGCAAAAAGGGCCAGGTGTCTTTACACACGACACAAGTGAAGAACACTTTTAGATACAAACTCAACGAATGTGAACACTTTCCATCGCGGCTGAAAGTTATAACTGCCTTTCACTTTTGTTATGTCACACAACTTAATAAGCTTGTTGCGATCGTTTAATACCATATTCGTTGTCCACATACGGTCTCATTTCCCAAGCATTCTTCAGGTAATTAATGACCTCACAGACATGCAGTTCATCATCCACTATCAAACGTTTACTCCTATAATATATAATGAGCTTAACGAGTTGAAATTTGTAAGAATGGAATAGGTCTGTCCTTTCTACCTTATATATATCAATAAAGTAATGGGTGATCCACGATACGTTACAATTTTAGCCTGTGGGACTAGGATTCATTACCTTACAAGTTGTATGAAAAAATGCCTTTCAGAGGGCGTTGTTTTATATGTACAATATGCACGTTTGCACATTACGCTCCCGTACGAGCGGCTTGGTGGTAAATCAACTACTCTGTGTTTCCAAGTACTTGCGGTTCTCTTCTACAGCGCGTGTTTCGAAAAAGGCTAGTTGTTATTGCATGCAAGTGTATTTTTCATTCATATCAAATACCTGCTGAAATTAGCTCACTGTTTGCTCTTTTCTGTTACTATTGATTGCTTTCAAAAGTTCTGACCAGTATTTATTAAAAAAGGAATTTTTTGACATGATGCCCACTAAATCAGTTAGTATCCGAAAACGGTCGGTTGTCAGGCGATCAGCTTTATGCAAAAAGGCCGTGGTAAAAACAGAGAGGCATAAAATCCTCAGGCTCTGCGTTCAACACCTGTTCTACTGCTGCCATAGCTAAGGGGCCAAAATCTGTTGCTAAAGCGGTAAATTCAACGGTAAATGTCAGCCTCATACAAGGAAGTAATAACACTAAGATCTGTTCTGTTCCTGTTACCGATGTATTTGCGGATGAGGTTAAAAAATAGCGGACCTAAAGGCTGAAATGACAAGAATACACGGAAAGTATGAAGAGCTTTCCAAAATTTTGCACCGCCTGAATCTGATATTTGCATTCCAAATGCCCCAATTAGCGCTCATCCTAAGACAACCATTTCTAGCCATGAAGATCTCGTAGCTGCTGGAATGTTTACTGACACAATAGCTGTCGAACTGCACAAGCGGATACGTTGTGCAAATAAGGTGGCTGTGTTCAACGTACCTGACAGGATACCTTTGCTTTCAGTGAAAATCTTACTCGAGGCTAGTAGGATGGAAGACCAGGACTGTCTCTCTCTAAGACTTCGCAGGAAGGTACAGAAAAAATGTTGTCCACTGTTGTTGCGGTTCACAAACGAACTTGTGGCGAATGATTTCGTCAAAATGCAAGACCAATTTATACATGCCACAGAATTTAAGTCGATGAAATTGTTTAGTGACAAGACACCACTCTGACGGAAAATATTGCGAAAGATACTTCATAAGTAGAAAACAACTCGAATAACAAAACCAACGACTTCGTTGACTTAACCGTTGATCTAGAATGTTCCACGATTTCCCTAGAAATGCAAGTAGTAACTGGCAACACCGTTACTATGTCCGCCCAGAAAAAATACTGAAAAACAAACCATGTCCAGTTCTGTTGACGTTAGGCGCGGACAAGTATCAGCAGTAAAACCCACGATTAGCGCAAAAACTAACCCTCCTATTCATCGGCGATTCCTTCCGCCAACCGAGACGCTGATTTGAATGAGTCAAGGACCTAATGCGCTCAAAGTTCTCCACAGTGTTGGGGACAATATCCAGCAGTTTGAGAACAAAGCGCAGGTTGGACAAGCGAATTCATCCTCTTTTTACTGTAGGCATTCCCCTCCAGTATCTGAAGTGACCGAACATGTAAACCGCAGGCCAAAAACGCCTGAAAAGGTCCTCAAACCAGCACTGAAACCCTTACGGTGCCTACTATAAAATCATATTCTAGATTTGCAACATAGGGGTGAATTGGCGGTATCTCATAAACGCTACCAATCCGGTTCTGAGAAACGCATCTCAGGCGACAACGCTCCGCAGATGAAAATGAACAATTGGTCCTCTACTGCTTTTAGGCCGACCCACAACTATAATAGGTTGTCCACTTTCCATATATTACGAAATAGCTTCAAAATACGCTATCCTCCTATCCAAAGCATGAATGCTGCTAGTAACCACATTCCGAACGTATGTACCCCTCCAGGTACATCGCCACCTGATTATAGAACTAGCGCTGAGGTCCTCCATCCCAGTCCTTTTCTAGTGCATCGTCCGGTATCTCATCCACCACCACCTGGCCATTCTCCCCATGCCCCACTCGGTCATCCTACTCTCTTCCAGTACTTTCTCTCCTGGAGTCAAATCTTTGCGACGTCCACTCGAACATGAGTGAAAATTTGATATATTCCTTAGACTGGACCTCTCCGCATGCCATTTCGCAACCCTCTTCTCCATCTGTCATTCATTTCTTTAGCACCTTAAATGTTGTGTCTGAGAGGATCAATTCCATTCAGTTACATTTATAGGCGGTGGTCTGAACGCAAATTGGTGCCCGCTGCTAGTGGTGGTCATATTTTGCAGGCTGATATCGAACTGCCGAAAAACATCCCGGCAGTTTGTCACTGCCTACAGTTTTTTAAGGATGATTCTTCGTTTACGAATGTTACTTCCAATAATGCTGCTATCACTGATAATCAATATTGCGGTATTGTAAATGTGTCCTAATACCCCGGATTGTACGGTTCAATATACCCCCTTCTTGGAACCTGCAATACCTTTGTTCACTCAAAGTTGGACAACACATTTTTTGTGATTATAGTGACTGGATCCAGTGAAGAAATTCTCACGGTGTATACATCGTAAATAATGGCGATTTGTTTGTTTTTTCCGCTGGATGCACACTTTGTTTGATTGCCCATTTTATATCCCTGCACATAACTGCTCACCATATATTTACTTTACTTCTGTAAATTGTTCCTGTATGAACCGTTTACCGTTTCAGGCGTACTCTTTCGTAGTTTTGCAATCAGAGTGACGGAGCTCGTCCAGTTTTCAGTTCATCATGGATAAAAGATGGTATTGCAACCTGGCCGAGCATATCTAGCTCATGTAGTGGCCTAATCAATCAAGTGATGAAAATAACCGAAATATGGTAGTACCAAAGAAAAGTCGTAACGGAGATGGATAGGTTTAAAGTTAGGCGTGCCGGTTAAACGAGAGATATATCGGTAAAATAGTAACAACTCCCTGATAAGTCAAAGTCCGTTAGATTGAATAGACCAACACAAGAAAGAAAGATAGCGCCAAAGATGAGATTGGTTGGACGACCGATAGATTTATTCCCATGACGGATAAACAAAGAAGTTTGTTGCAATAGCCGGTTGACTCAGCTAATTGCCAAATCTCCAAAAATCCGTCTACTAGCGACACTTGACGCAGAGAGGACGCAAGGCTTGCGAACCGAGAAGTGAAGTGATTTTGTATTTATCGGTTATTGCTTGGATCGATTAAGTTGGTTTATACATCGGCTGTATACGTGAAGTTGAGGAAGGTGAAAGGTGTGAATAACAATAAGAATTATGAATCGGACAATAGTGTACAAAACGTTGTAGAACTCTCCCACCAGAGCGTTTGCGGTTTAAAAACACGATAAAGAACGGCGGTGAAGAGAAAACAAGCCACACGCTTGACAGGCATGTCACGTACTGTAATCTGTCAGGGTTGGGGAGGGGATGTTTTTGTCCAGCGTTGAGCCAGGTGGATCAAAATCCTTTTCTGTGTAGGTCGGTCTTAATCGGTCGATGGATACGGGTGGATTTCGTCCGGACCTGTCAGTATTGGAGAAGTTTTCGTCACGCTTAACCACTTTGAAAGGACCGAGATATCGTGGTTATAACGATTTCTTGGTGGCGTCTTCGTGCATAAACACAAATTTACATGTGGACAAATCTGGAGATTTTTATTCTCCGCGCAAGTGATGACGGGTCGGCGTGAAACGAAGGTCGGACATGTGTTATCGTAAACGTGAGATGTAATCCGTACCTGGGTCTGAATGGGTTGAGGATTGGATCAGTTCTGCTGAAAGGTACAGGTTGGTACCGTACACCAATTCAGAGGTAGTACAACCCATGTCCTCTTTAACTGTATACCGGATTCCAAGGAGAATAAGTGGAAGGCGTTTGCTCCATTTCGTTGCGTCCGACTGCGTGGTTAACGAGGCTTTTAGTTGCCGGTGAAAACGTTCGTCTAAACTGTTAGCACAAGGATGGTACACCGTCGTTTTAATGTGGGAACAACCCAGCAACCGCGTGAAGTTGCGAAAAAGAGAAGATTGGAACTGGGTGCCTCGATCCGTAGTGACTGTCGATGGCACACCAAAGTTAGCGATCCAGTGTTCCAAGAAAGTTTTGGCGACTGTCTCCGCCGGAACATCTCTAATAGGCACAGCTAAAGGCTAACGAGTGAAACGGTCGATTGCGGTCAATGTATAGGTATAATAGTTGGAGGGTGGTATTGGGGCAACGATGTCAAGGTGTAGGTGGGAAAAACGGGCGTCCGGTCAGGAGAATATCCCAGGTGCGGTAACCGTATGTCTGTGCACTTTACTCCTTTTGCATTCGGCCAAGATCGAATTCCGGTGCAACAATTAATCCCGTCGATGCTAGGAAATCCGCAACACAGTCACGCCTAAAACCAGAAAACGTGGTGCCACATCCTGCTGTTCTAGACTCAAAACCCGAATCCGATAACTCTAATTAGCCCGGCAGTCTTTTGTCGTCTTCTGGGGACCCAAGTCACACTCGCATTTCAGGCAGACCCCCATAATCTAATGCACCGATGGCAATCTCAGGGGAGCTATGATCGGATCCACCGTAGAAGATCGTGCAGCTAACTTGCAGGCGTATTATAAAGCTGAACGCCAGAAGCGACCAGCCGTTCTTGAAAAACATACGCCTTCAGACTCCAGTCAAACCGACCTCAGCCGCTTCGAGCCAGCCACCAGTGTCAGATCGATGGCTAATCGAGACACTTGTGCAGACATGTTCCAAGAACTGGAGCGTTACTTTCGTGATTTGCATCAACGCCTCTCTGTTTTTGAGTGTCTTCCATCCAGTCTTAGTACGTCATCCTCCTGCTGGCAGGTGGACCATATTCGGGCAGTAAAAGGTTACGAACGATCCTCAGCTGATCAACCAGTCCCACTGCCACGTGAACTGCGACCGACCGCCGTATTGCATCGTACCATGGCTTACCTATTGGCCAGCATTGCAGACCGTCTTGAGTTGGACACGAGCTGTAGCTTGTGGAAACCTTGGTACGAGTTCATGCTGGCTCGTACACGCGCCATCCGCGAAGATGTTGTACAGCAGCGTCCCTGCGGTCCGTTGTTTGTCGGAATGATGGAACGCATCGCACAGTTCCACATATCTGGTACAGCCCGCTTGATGCATCAGCCCTCTGACAGCTTCGATAATCGAATCAACTCGGAGAATTCGGCCTAGTACTTGCAGACTTTGAAAAAGATGTACAACGATCTGGATAGCACAGGCTCGGAGAACGTTGGGGGTCATCATGTCAAATGAGACCGAGGTCCACGCCTATATGCTTTTGATGAGATTGAACGATCGATGAGCTCTGAACAATATGCAAAATCTACCCTCCTGCTTACTCTAGACCCAGGAGGTTCGTTTCGTCGTGGCCGTGCACGAGGCCATGATGACGAACTGTCACATTCGATTCTTCCGTCTTGCTAGGCAGGCCAATTGCCTGGCCGCCTGCCTGATGCATCGGTACTTCATCCAGCCACGCGGCCAAGCACTGATCTGTCTGGCCGCCTCGTTTGCTGAACATTCAAGAAGAGATGTACAATATCCTCTTGTTACAATTGTCAGACAGCTGAGCTTTGGTGACGCAAATGAACCAAATCGTTTTGTGAGTGTTGGGGTCTGGCGGTTGCAGATGATTACCTGATTTTTTAGAAGCAAACCCCTTCTCAACCACGGGACTCTTCATGCAGTAAACAGGTCGAACTTCAGCTAACACTGTCACCTGGCTCCGGCGATTCCCTGTGACCGTTATCTCCACGATATGCGATGTCGAACGGTTCTAAGTAATTTCCTTCAGACGTTCATTTGTAGGCTAGACTTCGCGCCGAGAAGGCAGAGAATGCATCAGACCTGGTCTTTTCTGATGTCACTCTGAAGATGGGAAGGCGAATCCGGCGCACCAGGTAGTTTTCGTGTTTTTGCTTTCAAATTACCGTCTAACAAACCTCCGAAAAGACTATTGTCGCCATAATCATCTGACGAATCTGATGCCTCCTTGTACACTACCAAAATAGGGCAACCGCAATATGCAACCGTTACTTTGCACACAGGTCAAGTTGATTTCAGCCGATCTACTCTTCCTATCCTGAATGTCAGTAATACTAGGCCATCGTCTGCAACTTCCTGTTCATCGGCTTCCCCAGAACATCGTGCTTCGCTGTCATTCCTGGATGTTATTTCCTCACCCAAATCAGCTGTTCATCATATTGTTCCTCTCAGGACAATGTCCTCAGTTGTATGTCACGCTGAACTGTATCGACCTGAAACTACCTCACGGATGGGATTCTTTTCCACCCTGATGTCTCCTCCCCAGTTGTCCGCCCCTTCACTATATTCCTCATTGCCCGTTCCTACGGTTCCCTCTCTAGCGTCCCTCTCCAGCCCATCTGTGGATTCCACGACTGTCACTGTTCCCAGGGAATTTTAAAGCACGCTGTTGGGACAACGTGCTAACATGATGCTGACCTCAAATCGCGCGGTAAAAGAGTTGCTGTTCGTAGGAGAACGTCAAGACAACTGCCGGATGGTTGCAGAATCCTCCGCTGAACAAGATGAACGAGACACACGCTCACCTATTTCGCATCCAGACTGTTGCGTGATTCAAGGACTTGAAGTCCGACTCAAGAATACTGTCGTACAGGAGGGGTGTGGTAAATTTATTTTAAACCAAAATTACCCTTCTAGGTAGATTACCCGCACAGGTCTGGTACCCCCTCTGCGCGACAAATTGCTTGTCCTTGCCTGGGTAAAGCCATAGAAAACAAATTGGCATTAAACATGAATTATACGGATGAAAAGGGAAATATAGCACTTCAGGATTGCACGTTGCGACACGTTACCAAAGGTGAATGTACAGATTTTAAAAGTCTCAAGTGAACGCAGAAATTCTATTGTCACAGCCTCTCTACTCAGACACCGGGAGAGAAGATATAAGCATGTGAATGAGAATATGGTTTTACAACGCAAGAGACAGAGGAGGAGTAGGAAGAATGAGAAGATAGAAGAGACAGGTAAAGTAATTAAAATGTGCGTGTTAACTGGTCGCCAACATAGCGTTTATTATTAGCTCCATTGATCCACGAATGTCTTATAGAATTCTGTCATCATGTACCATGTTGATGTCTGTTGCAGTGAAATGCATTACTTGCACTGATCACTCATAGGCGGCACCGTCTATTGTCATGTTAGGCAAAAGATAGCTGCATTTCTCTTCTTCACCCAGCAGAAAAGTTCCAATGGCCCTGTAATTTCCAGATTGTTTTTCCTGGCTGTAACCATTTCTTGGCAATAAATCTTTAGTTACGTTCTCTGTGATGTCTCTGCGCAGGTTGGGCGTATTTCCTATATCGTTGAGTAGCCCGTAAACGATGTCATACTTGGTGTTAGCTTCCAGCAACGTAAGACTGCCTTAGTGTGTGATGCGTTCTGTTAAGTTTTTTAAAGCTATCGTATGCAGGAAGCTGGGATATTTTAGGTTGTTTTTGGGACGGTTTGCGGTACACTGGGATTATTTACGGCGTATTTGGATAATATACCTCGTTTTAAGGATACTTTACGGTGCACCGGGACAATTTGCATCGTCTCAGGAGTAGGTTGTGGCTATTTTACAGAGGACAACATGGACCAATGGTATTGTTTTTACGCTACAAAGTTTGAGATAATTTAGGGTTATTTGGGTCAAGAACGTAATTCATCTCAAAAAAATCTCGGATTGGTCAATGTAGAGCACATCGGGTTTGTGTGTGATTTCTACCTAATTGCGCTGGAGGGGGAATGATTATCACGTGATACTGAAAGCCCGTGCAGTTTTCATGTCAGTTTTTCCATAGAGTCGATGTTTAAGCCAAAACCTATATTTCATACCATGCAACAATTGCTTATGGTTAACGAGAAGGGTGTGAGGCATTGTACACAGCGTACGATATGAATTGAGGTTTTAATGGGATTATGTGGGGTAAACGGGGAAGTACTTTTTCCACATTTTTCCGTGGAGAGCTTTCTGTGTGCTAGCCATATAAACGGTTAGTACCTCCCACCGTTAATTATAGCCTGAAAACTGACCAGGGTGAGTAGGTTTTTAAGAATTGGCATACGTGTAATGTGGTGAATGTGAACATGTGAGTTACAGTGCTGTTTCTTGTTTTTGTCATAAGCACAAATCTATATAGGTTTATTCCGCTAAATTTTTGTAAGTTTCAATTTTTTATTGTCCAACATTGCGAACATTTTGTTTACATTGACGCACATGAATAAAGTGATGCGGTTTCGTGGGTACGCAAGGGATCAAGTGCTAGGTGGGTGGGAGTTAACGGTGGTTACGCGGTAAACATTTTCAAGCGGCCGGTTTAAGATGGGAGCCTGATAGTAGGGAAGTGTGCATACATTATGTGCTGACCACGCTGGAGATATTCATCAAAAGATGCACAAAGTCCGAAAACAGACATTATATTTGGTGGCATGGTGAAGCTGTGCAAACGTTTTTAAAACGCTGAATGTCGCTACTGGCTCTGATCTTGTTTGGAAGTCTATATCAAATATAGCCAATTTTTACAATAAAGAAGTTGGCTCATATCTTTTTTTTCCACTAACAGCTTTGGCAAAGTGAGACGCTTATTTCCTAGACCAATTAAAGATCTGTGCTGAAAATGAATGTCAGACGCTGTAGGGATAGCGTCCGAATGCATCAGTTTATAACTGTAAAGTTCATCTTCAATTTTCGTAACCAAAGTGGATCAATACCAAGTGTTTGACAAAGTTCACTATTAGTGAGTTGAGGTGAATATCCAAGTGGGGTTTTGGTAAATGATCGTTGGAGATTTTCTGACACAAGCCTATCGGATTTGCGTGGGTGGCAACAAATGAAAGTGCAACAGTCAAGTTATGGTCGAGCACACATTTTGTAGACAGCCAGCCTCGTATCCGGTAAACCGAGTGTCTTTTTGATACAGCCTATTGTCCATTTAGTCATGGATACCCGAGGGCCTACTTGTTCGGAGAAATCGGAAGAGTTTGAACACTATATTCCTGGATCTTGAACAGACGTGGCGGTGTCAATATGATGACCACCCACCCAGTGAGACTGACCATTTGGGTGTTTGACAATCGTAAGTGATCATATTCCACTTATTTGATACGAACGTGGTGAGCCATGTTTCACATCACGACTTCAATTATGCCGAGTTCTGTGGCATATTTTGTAGACAGAAGACGAGGTTGCTGGGCTGGCGGAATGTGTAAACGATTTTGATATCGTCAGCCAGCAGAAAGTTTGCCATGTTTAATAACATCGCATACGCCATTTATATACATGAAGGAAAGCAACGGTCCCAGAACGCTTCCTTGGGCCACCTCACCAGCCACTGGTTTTGGTGTCGAGCAGTGTTCTCCGATTTTAACAGTTTAGGTTCGGCTTTCAAGATATGATGAAATCCAGCTATGAAAGGGTTTTGTGCGTCTTGAGATGATAATTAGATTGACAGGCGATTATGTGGCACACCATCAAGCCTTCCCTACATCCCTAGGATTATGATAACCACCACATTTCTTGCGTCGGCGGGCACTGATATATGGTTTAAGAATTCCAGCTGATGTGTCATGTAAGACCACCCACTAAACAAGCCGTACCGTTGATTAGAGGGGACACAGGGTTGAGGTTTACCGGTCGAGATTTCACAGCTTATTTTGGAGGCGCAGTGCAGGAGTGGTATTTGAACGAATTTCGCGGACTCGTCAGAGCGCAGTTGATTGAACTCCTTATCGCTTTGTTGCGCCGCCGCTATGGCTCCTAAATAGATGGGAAGTGTGGATAAACGATGAATGTGCGCACGAGATAAAGCATCTGCGACCAGGTTGCTGGGACAATCCATGTAGCGGATGTCCGCCGTGAACTGAGAGAGAAAGTCAAGGTGGCGGGTTTCTTTCTGGGAATATCTGTCTGGGACAGTGCTGAAAGCGTGTGTTAACGGTTTGCGGTCAGTAAGGATGGTAAACTGACGTCCTTTCAGCACACGTTGGAAATGCTTGACGGCGAGGTAGATGGCTAGCGGTTCTCTGCCGAACGTACTGTACTTCGTCTGGGCTGGCTGTAGCTTTCGGGAGAAAAAAGATAATGGTCGGATTTCACTGCCGATGATTTGCTGCTAGACAGCGCCGACAGCAGACTGAGATGCTTCGGACGGAATTGAAAGTGGCGGTGGCTACTGCAGCGAAGACGAACTTTTTGGGGTTACCCTCCAGAAAAGCAGTCAGTGGTTTCAGCATATCAGAGCAATTGAGGATGAAGCGACAATAGTAATTGACAGTCCCCAAAAATCGCCAGAGGCTTTAAATTGACTGGGGCAATGGATAATTTGAAATGGCGTTGGCTTTCTCCGGTAGTGATTTGATGCCGTCTTTATCGACATGATTGCCAAGAAAGTTGATGGAACAGGCACCGAAAGCGCATTTGGTCGTATTGATGGTGACGCCGATATGATTTAAACGTCCGAATACTGATTTCAAATGAGACAAATACCCCTGGGCATTATTGCTGGCAACCAGTACGTCAGCATGGTAGACAACTACAAAGTCTAGTCTACGTAGGGCTTGGTCGATGAAGCATTGAAAATTTTGGGCGGTGTCCTTGAGGCCACGGTGCATACAAACAAATTAGAGTATGCCAAGTGAGGTTGCGGCCGTTGTCTTGGTGATGTCACCGTAACCACAGATATTTGGTGGTATACCTTAAGGAGTTCTATTTTTCAAAATATCTGCTTCCCCGATGGACCAAGTAAAAAATGATAAATATGCGAAATGGGATAGACATCCGGCAAAGTGGCGCTGCTCAGCATTGGGTTATCACAGCATGATCTCAAACTTCCTGCAGACTTCTTGGGGATCATGTGTAAAGTTGATGACCACGGGCTGTTTGGGGGACGAATGATTCCGAGACGTGGCACTTCGACAACGTCAGCGTTTCTGCTCCACTGAGCTGCTATCTTCGGTGTATCTTCAGTAGTTAATACCAATGGGAACGCGCAGTTTCAATGCCGGCTTTTCCGTGATATTATGTGTGTGCTTGACTGCGAACACATCAAAAGGACCGCATACCACCCCTCCTCGAATGGCCCAATGGAACGATTTAACCGGCAAACGAAAGCGTCATTAATCACTCAATCTTCACATCACAAGTGGACGGAGTGCCTTTCATTTACCCTGTTAAGTGTCGGATCAACCATCAAGGAAGATCTGGGAGACACTCCGGCAGAACTAGTCCATGAATCAAGTCTGCAACTACCCGGTGAATTGCTCCAAGATTCACCTTACATAACTGATTCAATTAACTACGTGAAAGACCTTCGGAGACATATGAAGAACATTCGCTCAATCCCTATGCGGAAGCACACATGGCCCAGTCGTATTCCCCGTGATTTACATAAATGCACACACGTGTTTGTCCTTTCACTGCGACCTCCATACTCTGGGCAATTCAAATATCACGAGACGACAAGTTCTTCATCATCGATGGAGCAGGGAAATATGATACCGTCGGCATCGACCGTCTGAAAGTGGCGTATGTGGACAGTGACTTTCTACAACCACCGAACAAATTAACACGTCAGTTTGCAACAAAAATCCTCCTCTCTCTACCACTCAGGCAACCCTCACAATCCTAGTGAGCACATCTCCCAACATCCATTTGCCACTTACGGACACCAACACATTCCCGCTACATTTGGCCGCTCGCACAGGTAGACATAATAATTTGCCTAATCATCTCCGTTAAGTCGCTTCAGTGTTGTGAATTTTGCTTTCTATCCGAGCATCAACGCTTGCTTTAGATGCTCCAAGAAGGGAATAGTTTAGAGTTTTCATTAATTTTTACTCTACTTCGCTAAAATTGCGCAACTGCTGCATCAAACCACATTGTACATTTTTGTTTGGTTTGAGTAAAAACAGCAACGCAACAAGCTTACAAATAAACTTCGCTATACGAGCTCACGAAAGCTAGCCGTAGACAATGATTTCTTCGGTTATCGTGGTTAAAAAAATTGACCACATATTGCGCTATTTTACCTCGGTATCTGATACAGGAAGAAAACTCACCGAAATGTGTGTTACGGGGCGTGCGTTTTTGTTTTAATCGAACGATAAACGAAAACGACGTAAACGTGTGTTACTTTCGAATTTCTCTATGGCTGATGTTGGTATGCGGAAGTTACGCTTAAATGCAGAAATAATGTGTATATTAATATATGGGAAATTGCATAAATTGTTTATCATCTTAGTAACTGGTGGCACTATTTTCTTTTCAGGACATGGATTATATTGAGGCGTTCAAGGCTGTCCTCGAAAATCGTGAATTTCACACCTTCGTACAGTTCCAAGAGTGCCTACAAAGGTACATGGAGGACGTAGGCGTTATTTACGTTCGTGGAACGAGCCGAAGATGGAAATCTGTTTTGTAATACGATAGGGTAAGGTGACATGAAACCCTAACAACCGTCGATAAGACAAGACAAATGGACGGAGCAGTTATAAGTGTCTAAACAATCAGTTTCAGTCAATGCCAATTTTTCCTCAGAAAACCCCACCGACTTACTTAATTTTTGCATACGATACTAAGTGCAACTTTAGTTCTCACAGTATATCAATTTTGCAGCTAAAAAAGCTCAGTCTATAGGACCGAACATTGATTTGTCCGTCGAAATCAACATCGTGTTTTCTTGAGTAACCAGACTAGCATATTCAGAATAAAATGCTTTTTTTAAATATCAGCACATGGAATTATGCTAGATTTGGACATTAATTTGCTTTCTCAACGCAGTTTCTAAATTTTGTTAAATTACTCATTAATTGTCAACTCATCAAAAGGTACGCACTGTTGGCTTACGCAATTGGCGTATTAAAACAAAAGACTTCACCACGACCATTTTGTACCATTTTCCAAGCTGCAGCTTGTCCGAATATTATAATAACTCGGATAACTTTGAACCGCCATTATCCCAGATAAATCACAGGTACTTTCTATCTACGGATACTTTTCAACACACGAGCTTGTTGGTTCTTCCCACGACGCTGGTGGTTGCTATCCCGTTTAAAACATCCTATTTGTTGGGTTAACTTTAAGCTAGGTTACTTAGCATCCTCAGCTACGCTTTGAACAATCCGAATACATTCCAGCATCATTGGACGCCTCATGAACATTGTCAATCTTTGGTGAATCCAGTCCTTGACGTCACTCGTCATTTTTGTATCGTGAATTATTGTAGTGGTCACATCTGTTCCACCACAGGCTCGCGACCATGAAAGCGAGATTTTGAATCATTCACTATTGATTGGTTCGACTCATGTGGCTTCAAAATTGAGTGTATATGTGAATTTGAGAAACCTGAAAACTGTGGAGAACAAATAAATTTGTGGAGAAAATTAATTTACCAACCGCTTCACCTTACTCAGAAAGCTGGACAATATAAAATTAAAACGTAAAGTAATTTTAGCAGAATAAACCTTTATAAACCTGTACTTAAAACACACAAGGAAAGAAAAAACACGATTATAACTCACGTATATACACTTTTAAAACGTGTTATATATATATACTTATTCGTGATAACCTGTTCGCCCTGGTCAGCCTTCAGGTTATTATTATCGGTGAGCGGTACTAACCGTTTATGTGATTAGCACACAGATAGCCCTCCACGGAAAAATGTGGAAAAAGTACTTTCACGTTTACCTCACATAATCCTATTTAAACCTCAATTCATATCGTGTACTGTCATCCCTGCCCCAAACCTTTATTGTTAACCACAAGATCCATCCTCTGATCCTGAAATAAGCGGCCCTTGGTTTGGCGGTGCCCCTCCATAGTCTGTTTGACCAGACACTTCAGATCAGCACTCTTCCGGAGGTGTGGAAAGAGGCCGGCATCACACTTATATTTTAGGCTGGAGATCGTCATTCCCCTGCTAGTAATCCGCCGATCAGCCTCACCAGCATCCCATGCGAGGTAATGGGGCGTCTGTTAAAACGCGCCATCCATAAACACATCTCAAATAATCTTCTTTTTTGCTAGCGTGGCTTACTTTCAGACCGACCAAGCATAACCAATATGCTTATCTTCATGGACAGCCTGACAGACGACAACGACAATGACCTTATCTCTGATGTCATCTTTTTCGCTTCTGCTAAGTCATTCGGTCGTGTCCCGCGCGGTCCACTTGTACGTAAGCTAGAAGTCTATAGTATCCAAGGAGGGGTCCTCCACTGGAATACATCGTTTCTTGACAACAGAACTTTCAGGGTGTAAATCGGATCGGACCTTTCTTCTCCTTCTCCGATCTCCACTGGAGTTCCTCAAGGATCCGTGCTCGGTCCGCCGTTGTTTTTACTATACATGAATGACCTTCTCGGCCTTCGTCTAACAATACCCTCCTTTACGCGGGTGATTTGAAAATCTGGACTGCCTTTTACCTCAGCGCATTACAGGTTGACCTCGACCGTATTAATGGCCGGCCAGAAGACTGGAATCTCCCTCTAAACGACAGTAAATGTGCACATATGTCGCTTGGAGGAGACTCGGGGAACCTATTCGTGATACATCGCGCATAATGTATGACGGACATCACGTAAGTGAACCTTAAGAAAGACCTATGGATTTGGCTATCGACTAGTTTATCCTTCTCCTATCATCAACAGATGGCCTTCAGAAAGGGATTTGGGACCCTCGGGATAATAAAAAGTCATTCCTCGAATAGACAGTCATGCTTTTCAATCGTTCTATTAGGTCCATATTAGACCATTGTTTGAGTACGCAGATCAAGTCGTGTACACCAGCTTGAAGAAGGACACACTCGCCATCGAACGTATCCGGCGAGTAGCCACCAAAATGTTCACTGGCTTGCGGTATTAATCTTCCGGGTCCTGCCTTCAAATTTTTGAGCATTATCCACTTGAATTGTGAAGACTCCGCGGCGACTTAATCCTTATGCACTTTTTCTTCCGCACAATAATCGTGCACCAGTTCCTCACCGCAGTAATTGATAACACTCAAAGTGTTCACGATAAAGAGCTCTATACGCTTCGACCCCGGACCTTCCTTAGGCAACAGTTCTTCTCTTACAGGGTTATCAACCACTGGAACGACCTTCCATTGGAGGTTGTAAGCTGCTCTTCTAGTGACCGCCTCAAAGAGTTATTAGATTGTCACCCATATAAGAAGTTGTTGAATTAGTATTTTATCCTGGTTTGCTAGATTAGTATTTTACTCTGTTCTCAGTATTTCCTGTGAACACCTAGGGCGGTGCTACGCCCTGTTTTCAAATACTGCCTGTTAGATCAACAGAAAACCGCTGACATCGAAACAAACAAGCTGACGGCATCCGGGTGATTTGAGCATCCAAACTCGAGCCGTTGAACAAATCGCTGAAAAATGTTGTATGTTATGAAATATGGGTTCTAGCTTAAACATCGATTCTATGGAAAAAACTGCCATAAAAACTTCGCACAGAGTTTTCATTATCAAGTGATGAGCATTTTACAAGTAAGCGCTGGTGAACAAATTATTAGGAATTCTACAAAAACCGCGCGCCAACATTACGTATTTTATTGAAAAAATACAATATATTAATATCGATTGAAGTCTCCGTGAAGAAAATATAACATACCGTACTCTTCACATTACATGTGATCTCTCCACATTTTCCCACTTAACACATTAGGTTGATTCCTTTCTCTTACTCCCACGAGAATCCGTTATGAAAGGAAACGTTTCGCAGTGAATGAACGTTCAAAAACCCCGTACTGACCAAGTGGTTCGGGTGATCTTCTAGTTTCTGACGTTTTCCAGCAAACGATGAAGTCCCCCGCTGAAGTGTGGTCAATTCTTCGCTGGATTCCGGAGTTTTCATCCTTCTCCTGCACAAACCGATTCATTGCAACATTTTTACGATTGCAGTTACGTCAAGTGACGGTGAAATTCTTCGAAGATGCGTTCGCACGTATTTCCCGACGTGACCTTGAAATATTTGAAACGTCGTCTCCTGTCTAACCTCGTAAAAGTTAGACTAATGTAGCGCTGAACTTTTTCGACTTAGTCTGTGAAACACGAAAACTATTTCATTCCCTGGTGTGTGCATCAGACGTTTGTAAGCTGCAACCCTTTTTCTTCTGATTGTGTTTTTCTTTGCCGACAGACTTCGTCATTGTCCTACTATGTAACCACCCGTTACTTTGCACCGCATGTAATTATCTGCCATGATCGCGCACAGCCGAGCGTCTCTTACGAGTGTGTTAAGAAATAAGTGTCATTATTGTTTCTAGCCACTTTATTCCATCTATCACCCTAGCATCCGCTTCACCGTCGAACTGCTTACTGACCGTTTGATCTATCCAAACATGCTCACGGACCTACATGAACGGGCCAAACACTGTCTATCTTATCGGTGAAGTAAGGTACGCCGCCACACTATCATCACATTTGGAACTTTTAGTGCACATGATGCTCGCTTCAAACGTGCTCACGTCGACATAGTAGGCCCGCTTACATCCCCAAACGGCTTCACCCATAGGTTGACCTGCATTAATCGTTTTACGCGCTGGCCGCAGTCAGCGCACATATGCGACATCTCAGCCGAGAACATCACACGGATGTCCGTGGGAACCTGAGTATTCTCCTTCGCCACACCTGCTCCCATCACTACTAACCGCGGTTCCCGGTTCAGATCCATGCCACTTCACCATCTGCAGCAAATACTCAGCTACGGACCCTTCCTAACAACCGCCTACCATCCAGCATAAAATGGCTTAGTGGAACGTTTACATCGTCAACATAAAGCCGTCGTCCTTGCTGCGACATCTGGTTCAAACTGGTCGCAAAACATGGCGCTCGTTTTGCTTGGCATCCGTAACACCATCAAGGAAGACATTGACTGCACTTCAGCCGTGCTTGTTTATGGCAGCACCTTACACCTGCCAGGTGAAATCTATACGAATCCTAGAGCCACTGACGAAGTAGGTCCAACGTCCTATGCCACACGTCTGAAACTGCATATGGGCATGTTCAAGCCCACCCCGAGGGGGTTGCAGACCCAAGTAAATGAACATCTATGTACTTGCCCCTCAGTGTTTACCACAGCCGACACACTGGAGAAGTCCCTACAACCACCCTATGACGGCCCGTTTAGAGTGCTTGAACGCAAAGACATGTACTTCATCAGCAACCGTGGAAGCATTCGCGACTCAGTAAGCGTCGACTGTTTAAAAGTGACCCGTTCAATCCCTCAGATCAGCCTCCTTCCCCTCTGGCCGCGATTGTCCCTTCGTTAAATCCACGTCTTCTGAACCAATCAATTCCACAAACACCACGAACAGCTTCGGACTCCGCTGTGAACAGCGAATTACACTGCAGACATTTTCTTACTCATCGGAACATGGCTCAAGGGACAGACAAAATTAACAGACTGAGCGCGTGGGTTTCCAACTGTATCTTAATGTCCGCGGCAATGCCGCTGAGGATGGTTGCCTTTTATCGATCGGAAGTTCTATAAGACAGTCATCCGTGAGCTGAATTGCAGCTGCGTGAGTATCCTAACCGTCGCCGGTCCTCTTCATGTCAACCCCATTATTGTTGATCTTTGAGGCGTAGCAAAATTCAGGCGCCACACCAGAGAAAGACGGGGCACTGCATTAATCATCCCAGTCGACTCGCCAATGATGTTATCGTCTGGATGTTCCGAGAGATTTTGCTGCTCACAAAGTCCATTAGCTATCGGGATCTGCTGGTGGTAAAGGCGCCGATCACAAACTGTTCAACCTTATCAACGAGTTTACACTAACACAACGTTTTAGTGTGGCCACGAGACTCCGACCCCAGCGATATCACAAATGTGTTGATTGTAGCATCATTCGGGAAAAGTGGTCAAATAACCATTTATTTCTCCACCAGTTGTTTTCTCTTAGTAGAATGGGCACACAAAGCGCAACTCTTTCACCGAAATGATCGCAGGAGACTGAGAGTGGGGATTGATAGAATGACGTGGACCCTGTCAGTTTCCATGGAGGACGTCGATGGTTTGAGGGCAAACCGAGCTGACAACCTCCTGGCACTCGCAGATTGGAACGTCCCTCAGAAACAGGTCGGGGTGGGGGTAGGAAGTCATCCGTCCGCCTCATTGTTAAGAGAGCATTCCAACGTAAGCGTATAGTGTGCAATGCACATAATTAACAAAACAGGTATAAAAGCATCATGATATACAAAAGAGCACGAAGCGTATCAGTCAGGGCAGTAAGGAATGCTCGTCTGGTGTACGAGCTGAAGCAAGCGCATGATATTGAACAGCACCTTATAGGGTTTACGGTTATGCTCGGTTCAGGTCCTATTGGAAAGGAAGTTAAGACCATATTTTCCTATAAAGAAGAGATTATATCTGCTGGAAATGACGCAGCAAACGCGTTTATGACGCAGTTTTGAGTTGGTTATCGCTCAGACAATTGATTACCTGAGGCTTACTCTGATAGCTTGGGCGAGACCAGGGCGGATGATGATACTATGCTCAACGAAGCTAAGCCAGCGATATGTCTGCTAAACGGCACACAATCGCAGGATTGGAATGCATCCGCCCGGCCATCCTGAAACTTCTGTCCAGGTCTCTGGCGTCGCTTTTCGCTGAAATATCTAATGTTACATTGAAAACAGGGGTAGTCGTGAGTGACTGGAAAGAAGCTACCATAATTTCTACCTTCAAAGACGGTAATCGATCGGTTGTCGGAAATTACTAACCAGCAAGCTTGACTAGTGTCGTCAGCAAAGTTTTCAAACGCCCACTGCGGGGGAGAATCTGCAGTCCCTTATGTGAAGAGGAATTTTTCAGACCTCTTCAACATGGCTTTCTAAGTGGTAGGTCTTACCTTACCTATTTACTTTCACAAAGTACCTGAATAGAGGGGAAGTGATCGGGGTGTGCTACCTTGATCTCCAGAAAGTATTTGATTGTGTTTACTATAGGCTGTTGGGTTGGAAGTTACGAGAAGCTGGACTGTCCCCTACAATCTGTCGGTGGATTCAGACGTTCCCGACTGAAGCTCGCGTGGGGTGACAGTAAGGGGAGCGATGTCGGGCAAACGTTCCCCGTTAAGTAGGATACCTCAAGATTCGATCCTTCCTCTCCTGCTCTCCCTGGTATATGTATATGACTCGACCGATAGCCTAATCAGACCATTTTACCTGTATTTAGATGAGATAAAGCTGATTGGAAGTGCATTGGACTGGGACGCCCTCCGATAGGACACTCCGAAGACCTGCCAGTGGATCTTAAGTTCGGATTTGCTGCTGAATGTTCTCAAAAGTCACCTCTTCGCTAATGCTCTCCAGTCGTCCCATAGGTACTTAAAGGATGCATATGGACAGACAATCGAACTAGCAACGAAGCAGCAAATGAGAGACCCGGGTATTTAGTCAAAAATACGTTTATCTCACCTGTCTGATGTTCTACGGTCTTGATAAGAGCACGGCGGACGTAACCTTGGCTGAAATTCGCCATTGCTAACCCATGTTCATCCGTGCCGATTCCACCGTATCCGACCATAGTTGGTCCCCATTTGGAATAGTGTACCCAAGCTTGGTTACCGTATCTCAAAAAGGACATTACAATCCTTCAAATGGTACAGAAGTTGGACTAGGGCATGGTAAAGAGTATGAAAGGTTTGAGCTGTGGACACGGACCACGTTCTTTGAGCTTATTCTCACTCGAACGACAAAGGATGAAAGGCGACCTTACCATTGTAACATGCAGGCCGGCTGTCTACACGTTGACTGTCCGATACACCTGCGGACCAATGTGGGGCAACGTGGAGACACCAAGGGACAGCGTTCTTCCGAAGTAGGGGTTCCAACAAATCCTGTAAAAGGGAACAACAAGAAAACGAACATGAGCCAAAGGCCCAGTAAGCCATGCACACGACTTACACAAACGATAACTAAAACGGCGCCGACAACACAGCAGCACGCTCCGTTA